>ML824985.1:23931-42192 GCA_009831015.1 Picea engelmannii
AACAAGCTTGAAGGAGGAAAATGGCAGGAGGCCTAACTTCTTCATTATTTGGCCAAATGAGGTGCTGAAAAAGTCCATCTAGGGGTTTTTGGATGTTCTAAATCCATTAGCACTATTTTCAAAGGCATTTGGAGACTTCTATTTCAGGTTTTACACCATTGAAGTTTCAGGGAGCTCTAGGGAGCTTAGGGCCACCATTGATGGAGGCCATGCTCAAATGAGCCCAAGTCTGTTTTATGTGACTGAATAGTCATTTTTGGCTAATTGTTATGCTATGAACACATTGGAATAGGTTTAGAGGCATTTGAGGAAATTTACAGGTGTTTTTTCCACAACGAAACTCAGGGAAGCTCAAGGCCACATGTAGAAGAGGTCATGCCTGGATGAGCCATGATCCATTTTCAGAGTTCTATTAGTCATTTTTGGGGTTTTTAGGTATTCTGAACCTAATGGTATAGTCAGTAAATCCATTGGATTTGAGCATAATCTTGTAAAAGAATCTTTGAAAAACTAATCCTAGAGAGCCTAGTCCATTGATGGAGGCTCAAGGAGATGTAGCCCAGTTGGGGGTGATCTCCTTTATCATGTTGTTCTTGTTGTGAGTCTTTTTTGGTTATTACTTGATGCATGTTATATTTGTTGTTGTATTCTTTAAACTACATATTTAACCTTTCAAAGAACCTCACACATACACACATAAAAGAAGCCTAAACTTGACACATAAAACCTCTTGCACAACTTTGACATAGAGCAAGGTCCTGAAAAGTTTATATTAATGGAGTACATGGTGCTTCTATAGAAAAACAAGTCAGCCCCATATTTTCAGATCACATGTGGACCCCGGAAGGTAAAGTATATCGAAAATTCAGAGTTCAAGATATTTGAGGAATGTAAGTGTATATATTTCGATGTCCCAAAGTCCCGAAGTCTCGAAGTGATGTGGCCTGCTGACGTCACCAAGGATGACGTAGACACATAGGATGTGTGCCACATGTTAGTGAGTTAAGAACCTATACAGGTGTTAGCGATATTTCTTGTCTCGGGGCAACAAATAGAAACAAGACAACGAAAGTCCCGAATCCTCGAGATTTAATAGGGACCGCCCATCTGGAAAGGACGTGTGGCAGGAGATCAGCGTTATCGGGGAGGGTCCCGACAGGGAAGCGTCCATCAGAGTTGAAGCCATCGGGATATCGGGGATCCCGGGGATGAGTGATTCGTGCACTTCAAAATTACGATCCGTGAAACCCCGATCGGTGGGGAACAACTATTAGTCATGGTGGGACCGAGATGAGAACCATAGTGCGGGAGCCAGTTGTCAACTGGGCGGAGGTCAAGTTTGTCAGAGAATAGCGAGTCCGGAGGATGCGTGCACATTGACGTCGCAAACCCTGAAACCTCGATGGAAAGCTATATGGCTGCGGTCATATGGTAGCAGGTCACATGGACCATTGTATAGCTCGGATGGGCTCAGGGCAAAAGAGCGCTCATCGGAGAATCGGTGATCAGGAGTTCAAAGGGTCAAGAACTCTTGACAACGGGGAACGCGAAACCCCGAAACCTGATACAGAGTCGGGAAAAAGTCACGGTGAAGAACAGGAGACCGTGAGGAAAGAAGAAGAGACTCGTGGACTGGGTCGGGTTTTCATCAGGGATTCCACTCAGGGCTCTAAAGAGTCACTCCGGCTCAGCAGAAAAGGAGAAAGAGGGTGGGTGAATCCTCGCGTCACCCATTTATGGCAGAGTATGGAGGTCTCGACTGAAATTTACCCAGGAGGGTCCCTTGTACCATTTCTCTTCAGGAAATCCACGCTGAGTCTCCAACTCACCAGAGGAACCTGCACACGCTAGTTCAACATTCAGAGGGCTCAGCTACCCCCTGGCGCAATCCATGCTGAATTAAGGAGGCGTATGACAGGGGAGCGGAGGACAGATTTGATTGAGGAAGACTGACAACCCATCCTGATACAGAAGCTCCTCAACGTCAAGCATTGAATTCATGATATGATCGCGCTTTCAGCGTCTGAGTCAGCTCCAAGTATATGTAGGCATTTTTGCCATTTTTGTAAGATCAATGGTTGAGCAGAGCTCCCGGTTGTAAAACTTTAATGAAGCACTGTTAATTTGATTATATATGAACTTCTGAGACATCTTGCCTTATCAATGCTAGTTTCTTTCATGATTTTGTTACACTGTGTTAGAGCAGCTCAGAATTGGAGGATCCAGTCGATTTGTAGCTGTTATAGGATGATGTTGTAATGGATCACTGTAATAGTTATGGAGTCTCTAATCAGTTCTTGTGATTTGTCATAATTGTTGTGAGGGATACCACAAATCTATACAAGAGAAAGTTGTTTCTGACGTAAGTTGTGAGGAGGATCCTGATGACCTGGATCAAGAATCAGTCATTTCTCCTCCCCATTTGTTTGCTTTGGGTGAAGTTATGGAATTGATAAAATCTCTCTCTACCCAACTGGATAGGTGGGAAGCTGAGCGATGTGCAGAGGATTTTCCACCCTTTGAAGAAGATGATTTGGGTATCTCTACAATGAATGATTATGAAGATCCCGGGGAGGAAGGAGACGCTTCGGGCGAAGTTATGGAACTGATAAAATATCTCACTGCCATATTTGATAGGTGGGAAGCTGAACAATACACTGAGGATTTCCCATCCTTTAAAGCAGAGGCCCTTAGCAGATCTACTGAGGGCGATTATGGAAAAAGCTTTCCCACGGGACCTGTTTATGGTCATTATGAATCTAACCCATGGGAGAACCAAGAAGAAGAAATCCTCCCGGATACGATTATGTCTGATGAGGGCTGTAAGGATAGAAGACTGGGGGAGGAAGTTTCTGTGAGTGAACTAATGATATCTCTCATTGCCCAACATGCAAGGTTAAAATCTGAGGACAATGGGGAGGATTTTCTAGTCTCTGAGGCAGATGTTCTAGATGGCTCTCTCGAGGATAATATTGAAGATCCCGTAAGTGCATCAACATCTATCCCCGATGATCTTGCTGTCTCAGAACAAAACGATGAAGTGGTAGTTGGGGAAGAGGATTGTTCTCTTTTTCTTCACGCGATTTCCCATGATGTATTTACATTTGGGATTGGAAAGGAGGATCTGGAGATCATTCCTTTTGTGCAAGATGAAGAAGTCTGGTGCTCACCCAGCTTTAAAAACCATTCAGTTGAGGAGCAGCAGAGCCCCACATCATAGATTGATGACCTGGGTAGCAACCAGCCTGTGTATGACAATTATGAATCAAGTTTTGAGCTGGACACCCAGAACTTCCAAGAGAAGACTGCAGAGCCTTCTCCTCTGTTCACAAATGAAAGACAATGTGAGGAAAGCAGCCCCCCTGAGCAAAAAATTGAAAAGCAGAGCTCTCCCACAGGTCCTATCTATGATGATTATGACTCTGACCCTTGGGAGAGCCAAGAAGAGGTACCAAAAGAACCTGAGAATCAGTCGAAGATGCAATTTACAGATTGCGCAGAGCCGATCAGCGAGCAGCCACCACCTGAGATCAGCGAGCCTACTCCTGTTATTCACCCGCCTGTGGATATCAGAGACATTCGGCCGTGTGTGAACAACTGTGTAGCAGAAGAGACTGTATTTTGCCAATTCCTTGGAAATGTCCACTCATTCGACGACCTTGTCAGCAAATACATGGAGTGGCATTTCTCCTATGCCTTGGAGCCGCCTTATTTCATCTCAACTCCAGCCTGTAAGGAGGAGTTGATGAGTGTAATCATTCTGTTGTCATGGCTACACCATCTGCTGATGATCATTGACATAAGGAAGGATATTCTATCCAAGAATCTTCTTGAATGGCTATGGTGGAAGTTCTCTTTCACCTAGCCCATGTAAAATATTTTATTAGTTTAGGATTGTATATAAATAAGCTCCTTTGAGCATGTAGCTTTATTTTGTTACTTTTATTTTTTGGCCTATATTTTCAGCAGCGGGATGTTTTCAGCATGACTCCATAGCCCAACAGCAAGGCACTGAAGCTACGGAATGAGTTCTTAGAGCATCGGAGGGACGACTCTATCCCCCATGGAGCCTAATGTTAGCGATATTTCTTGTCTCGGGGCAATAAATAGAAACAAGACAACGAAAGTCCTGAATCCTTGAGATTTAATAGGGACCGTCCATCTAGAAAGGACACATGGCAGGAGATCAACATTATCGAGGAGGGTCCTGATAGGGAAGCGTCCATCAGAGTTGAAGCCATCATGATATCGGGGATCCCGGGGATGAGTGATTCGTGCACTTCAAAATTGTGATCCACGAAACCTTGATCGGTGGGGAACAACTGTCAGTCATGGTGGGACTGAGAGGAGCACCATAGTGCGGGAGCCATTTGTCAACTGGGCGAAGGTCAAGCTTATCAGAGAATTGCGAGTCCGGAGGATGCGTGCACATTGACGTCGCAAACCCCGAAACCCCGATGGAAAGCTATATGGCTGTGTTCATATTGTAGCAGGTTACATGGACCATTGTATAGCTCGGATGGGCTAAGGGAAAAAGAGCGCTCATCGAAGAATCGGTGATCGGGAGTTCAAAGGGTCAAGAAATCTTGACAACGGGGAACGCGAAACCTCGAAACCCGATACAGAGTCGGGGAAAGGTCACGGTGAAGAACAGGAGACCGTGAGGAAAGAAGAAGAGACTTGTGGACTGGGTCGGATTTTCATCAGGGATTCCTCTCGGGGATCTAAAGAGCCTCTTCGGCTCAGCAGAAAAGGAGAAAGAGGGTGGGTGAAGCCTCGCGTCACCCATTTATTGCAGAGTATGGAGGTCCCGGCTGAAATTTACCCAGGAGGGTCCCTTGTACCGGTTCTCTTCAGGAAAGCCACGCCGAGTCTCCAACTCACCAGAGGAACCTGCACACGCCAGTTCAACATTCAAAGGGCTCAGCTACCCCCTGGCGTGAGCCATGTTGAATTAAGGAGGCATATGACAGGGGAGCAGAGGACAGATTTGATTGAGGCAGACTGACAGTCCATCCTGATAGAGAAGCTCCTCAACATCAAGCATTGAATTCATGATATGATCATGCCTTCAGTTCCTGAGTCAGCTCCAAGTATATGTAGGCATTTTTTCCATTTTTGTAAGATCGATGGTTGAGCAGAGCTCCCAGTTGTAAAACTTTAATGAAGCACTATTAATCTGATTATGTATGAAATTCTGAGACATCTTGCCTTATGAATGCCAGTTTCTTTCATGCTTTTGTTACACTCTGTTAGAGCAGCTCGGAATTGGAGGATCCAATTGAGTTGTAGCTGTTATAGGATGATTTTGTAATGGATCACTGTAATAGTTACGGAGTCTCTAATCAGTTCTTGTGATTTTCCCAGCGCTAAGTGACTTGGAATTGGCGGATCCAGTCAAGTCCCCTTTCAGTTTCTTGAGACCCTGAACCAAGAGGATCTTGCATTCAGAGTCTTTCTTCTGCAAACTGTTGTAAGCCTATTGCCCAAAGCCATTTGTTCACCCTTCTTATCAAGTCTTCCACCTATTCACCCTTAATCAACCCACTGGATGAAGTTAGGATTCCAGACCTCCTTTGTTCTTTACGTACCAGACTCAGTCCCTGAGTTAGAGTGATACCTCCTCGAGCCATTATCTCCATTTGATCACCCCTTTATAAACAAACTGTGACATAAAAATGATGGGTGTCGGGCTCATCTCTTGCAAGCAATCTAGGAGTGACTTCCGACGCTAACAACATGGTAGCCACTTTGGGGAAAAGTGGGGTCGGGTGGGTTGAGAAATCCTCAAGGCTGAAGTGATGGAGTCATTGTGACCATTTATAGTCGTGGATGCGTGTCAAAAGATCTAACACTTTGGAGAGTTGTCGCTCCGGAGGTTTGTGGCATTGAAGTATTTGGAAATACCCGAACCTCGAAGTTCTGAAGCATGGAGTAAGCGCATGTTGGTGTAGCACTTGATTCCAGTTGTGGTCACATGCAAGTTAAGGAATGAAGAAAAGGGGATAGTGCCAAATGGTGAATTGTTGCAGAACAGAACAGGGTTTAGAGATAAAATCGTGGGGTTTTTTTATCGACGTAGACCCACTGAAAATGGAGTCTGATATTCTTTCTATTGAATCATATTGTTTAAGTTACTCTGGAAAATTATTAAATATTGATAGCTTGACAAAAATTTGGCTGACTACACATTTTTGCAGAGTTAACAATTGACAGAGCCAAACCGAGTTGTCGTGTAATAAAGAGAAATGGAGGAGGCAAAGGATGATTACAGTTTGGAGGATGAAGTTAGAGGAATGGATGTCCACTTGGTAATTGAAGGAACAAACTCCAATGGGCATGAAGAACAAATAGACAAAGAAGTGAGCATGATGAAAATCATTAAGAATTTGCAAAAAGATGTCCAAATTCATTAGGGAGATAACAAAAGGCTTATGGGAGACAAGGAGCAACAAAGAGACTTCAATATGAAGTTGATGTGAATCTTGGAAAGAATTGAAAATAAATTGGATAAGGAGAGTGCCTCCAACAAATTAGAGAATCACAGGACTCTTGATGAGGAAAGAAGAGGAAGAAGTGGTAGCAGACATCACCAACACTCCCAAAGGCATTCCAAAAGGAGGCCACACAACAGTTCAAGTCCATCTCCTACCAGAAATCATAGGAGATTTGAAGTGGATGAACTGAAGGGTGAAATGAATAAAATCAAACCTTCTACTTTTGATGGAGAGAACAAGAAAGATGAAGATGTTGAGGCATGGTTGCTAGGCATGAGGGAATATTTCCAATTGTAGAACTATTCTTCTCATGCAAAGGGAATAATTTCCATTTACCAACTTAAAGTAAAGGAATCCATATGGTGGGATCATCTTGTGCAAGTATAGCACATTAGAGAGAAGAATGTTACATGGAGGGAATTCAAAATACATTTTGAAAAAATGTACCTAAATAAGAGGTATTATGACAAGAAAATGGAAGAGTTCTTGAACTCAAGATGAGAAGTATGTCCATTGAAGAGTATGAAAAAATATTCTTGGAGTTGTTGAAGTATGTCCCCTTCATCAAGGACGAGAAAATTAATATTCAAAGGTATCTGAGTGGGCTGCCATCTTTCGTTAGTGACAAGATCTAGTATGATGATCCTAAAACTATGGAAGAAAATATAAATAGAGAAAAATGCTTACATGATCAGCAAAAATCAAAGCATACTTTCCAAAAATATTTTGAATACAAGAAGAGGTTTAAGAGGGAGCAGAGGCAGAAGGGAAACAAAAAACTATTTTTTAGGAATAGTCTTCAAAGACAACCAATTTTGAGAAAGCCCAGGATGGTTGAAGTAGGTGGGCAAAGGACAAGGAAGACACCTATGAAGTGTTGGGGTTGTAAAGGAGATCATAGGTATAGATATTGTCCTCACATAAAGGACAAGGTGATAATTGTTCATAATGTTCAACAAGATGAAATAGTGGAGGACATGGGCAGAAGAGTACCAAGGATCTATGCAGCCCTGGAAAGCAAGCAAGATAATTTTCAATCACACATGATTGAGGTTGAAGGTGTGATAAATAACCATGCCCTTACTATTTTAATTTATTTAGGGGATATTTATAGCTATGTAGACCCTAAAGTTATGGAAATATTACATTTTCCAAGAAGCAAGCATGAAAAATCTTGGTTGGTACATATGGCTACAAAAGCCAAGAGGAAATTTGTTGAGTTGGTTAAATCATGTCTAGTGGGCATGAATGGAATGAGTACCAAGGCATTTTTGAACATATTGCCTTTGGGATCATATGATTTCCTAATTGGTATGGATTGTTTGGACCAACATCATACCATATTACATTACCATAACAAGGCATTCACTTTCTTGGATGAGGAAGGAAATCATAGAACAATCCAAGGAATTCCCATGGCATTTATTGTTTGAGAAATCTCAGCAATACAACTAAAGAAGTGTTACAGGAAGGGTTGTCAAATATTTTCATCCCATATGGAGGAAGCATATAAGGATAAGATTCCAAATTTGGAGGATCATGTAGTCCTAGAATATTTTGAAGATGTGTTCAAGGAAGTACCAGGACTACCTCCAAAGAGATATATTGATTTCTCTATAAATTTGACGCATGGAGTGTTAAAGAATCCCTACCGAATGAGCACACTAGAGCTGAAGGAGCTACAAATGAAGCTGGAAGAAATTTTGAAGAAAGGATATATATGCCTAAGTGTGTCACCTTGGGGTGCCCCAGTCTTGTTCATGAATAAGAAAGATGGGAAAATGAGATTGTGCATCTATTTCAGACAGTTGAACAAGGTGACTATAAAGAACAAGTATCCTCTGCCTAGGATTGATGATCTCTTTGATCATTTGAAGGACACTAGAATATTTTCAAAGATAGACCTCAGGTTAGGATACCATCAGGTAAGGATTAAAGAGGAAGACATCATCAAGACCACCTTCAGAATATGGTATGGTCATTATGAGTTCACAGTGGTGCCATTTGGGTTATCAAATGCACCAGTTTTTTTTATGAGCTTAATGAATGGTTTTTTCCGAGAATATTTAGACAATTTTGTCATTGTCTTTTTGGATGACATCCTTGTATATTCCAAGATGGAAGAAGAACATGATAAACACTTGATAATGGTGTTATAGGTTCTAAAAGAGCATCAATTGTATGCCAAATTGAGAAAGTGCTCATTTGATCAAAACATAATTCACTATTTGGGGCATATCATATCTGAAGAAGGAATAGTCATGGACCCTGAAAATATTGAGGCCATTAAAGGGTGGAGAACACCTGAAAAGGTGTCAGAAGTCGAATTATTCATGGGTCTAGGTGGATACTACATAAGGTTCATTGCAGGGTTTACGATAATAGCTCACCCCATCAATTCCTTCAAAAGGAAGGGGGAAACGTTTCATTGGACAGAAGAATGTGAAGTGAGATTCCAACAATTGAAGTAGTTGTTAACCAGTGATCCAATTCTAAATATTTCATATCCATATGAATATTTCTTGGTTTGCATAGATGCGTGCAAAAAAGGACTAAGAGGAGTCCTTAGTCAAAAAGGATTTGTGATATGTTTTGAGTCCAGAAAATTGAAATAACATGAAAGGCTCTATGCCACTCATGATTTGGAGTTGGAAGTCATAGTGCACACCTTGAGAAAGTGGAGGCACTACCTCATGGGAAAGATATTTGAGCTCAGGACCAACCATAATGGTATGATGTATTTGTTTGATCAACCTACTTTAAATGCTAGGCAGAGTAGATGGATGTAATTCCTCTGTGAATATGACTTTGATATCAAGCAAATCAAAGGAAAGGAGAACAAAGTGGCTCATGCACTCAGTAGGAGAGTGCATGAAATACATGCTACAACTATTAGCATGTATCATAAGGATATTAAAGGCAGTATTTATGAAGCTACAAAAGTTGATTTGCAGTACATGGAATTGGTAACAAAATTACAACAAGGTAACATGCAACAAAAAGTTGAGGATTATGAATTGGGAATTGATGGAAGTATCTTGTATAGAAACAAAGTTTATGTACCCAATTCTTCTGAATTGAGGAGTTCAATTTTAAAAGAAATGCACAATGTACCTTATGCATGACACCCAGGATATCAGAAAACAATTTCAGTAGTCAAGAGTCAATATTATTGTCCAGTAATGAAGAGGGAGATTGTTGAATACATAGCTAAATGCTTGGAGTGTCAAAAGGTAAAGGGTTAGCATAGAAACACAGTTGGGTTGCTACATCCGTTGACCATCCCTGAGTGGAAGTGGGAAGTGGTGACAATGGATTTCATCACAGGATTTCCAAAAACAAGCAAGAATCATGATGCAATCATTGTAGTAGTGGACAATCTTACTAAAGCCTCACATTTTATTCCATTGAATACCACTCACAAGGAAACTAACGTTGTTTATATCTATATGACGGAGGTATCACAACTACACGATATTCCCAAGACGATTGTGTCTGACAGAGACCCAAATTTTACCTTGAAGTTTTGGAGAGGATTATTTAAGGGGTTCAGAACAAACCTAAACTTCAGCACAACCTATCATCCTGAGTCAGATGGACAAACAAAAAGAGTAAACCAAGTGATAGAAGATATGATAAGGATGTATGTGATAGAAAAACCATCTAAATGGGAAGATTATCTACACTTGGTAGAATTTTCCTACAACAATGGGTATCAAGCATCCCTGAAGATGAGACCATTCGAAGCACTTTATGGTAGAAAGTGCAACAGCCTAGTAAGCTGGGACAACCCAGCTGATAGGGAAGTGGTTGGGCCAGATTTTATCAAGGAAATGGAAGAGAAAATGTTGAATATTAAACAAAATTTGAAGGTTTCCCAAGACAGACATAAAGGCTATGCAGACAAAGGAAGGAACCACAACGATATTAAAGTGGGTGATCATGTTTTCATGAAGGTGAAAGCCAACAGAAGTTTCCTGAAGTTGGGAAGTTGTTCCAAGTTCGTAGCTAGATTTTTTGGACCGTTTGAAATCCTAGAAAGGATTGGACCAGTAGCTTATATGCTTGCATTTCCTACATCCATGACTGTTCATAATGTATTTCATGTATCATTTCTCAAGAAGTATATACCTAATGCTAATCATGTGATTGATTGGAATGTGATTCAGGTGGAGCAATAAGGCACTTTGCAAGTGAAACCTATGCACATACTAGACTGGACGAGCAAGCAACTCTAGAATTGATTCATAAATCTTGTAAAGGTTCAGTGGACCTGATATAGTCCTAAGGACGCAACATGGGAGCATGAATATGCTATACGGGCAGAGTACCCACATATTTTTTAATATTTTGGAAATCTTGTTGTTGTTGTGTAAATAAGTTGCACTAAGGATAGTGAAAAAATAAGGGTAGGGGATTTTCACACCCAAAGGCCAAGTCCCTGCTAATTGTAATTATGTTTATAGGGTGGTGAGCTAGATGCTAAGGCCAATGATACTAATTTTTGTATATGTAAATACTCAAACCATTAATAAAAATTACATCGTTGCGTGTAGACCCTCCACGAAGAAAGGGTTATGGGGGAATAAGCTCCACTAGGTAGGGAAGGGGTTAAGTTTCTAGGAATAGGGGCTAAGTTAGACGACTTACTTAAAAGGAATAATATTATATTATTATTTCCTAGAGGCTAAGTTTTGACTTAACCGTGTTGTCCTAAGTTCCCTAGGAAAGGGGACGAGTGTTAAGTGGAGCTCATGCAACTTCAGGGAGACATGTGTCAACTTGGGTGCATGCATTTTTTAGGTGGGAAAGTCAACTCGTTGGGGCGTTCTCTCACCATTATCACAATTCTCACTATTTTGACCATTCTGGAGAAGCTAGTGATGGTCGTCACTCTAGAAGTCATCCATACTCCCCACTGATGCACGCGCCATTGTAACCTAAAGATATAATTGATTTATCATGTGTACTTCCTGTGAATCCCAACACCCATGTATTTTCCTCAGTGCATGTTGCGTATTAGCGGTTGGTTGTTGCTACCAACGCAACTCCTTGGATGAGCATGGCTTGTTTCCATATTCTATGTCCTTACTCATTTTTAGTTGTTACCATCATCTGGGCGTTAGCCGAATTTTTTTGTTGACATCACTTGTGTCCATTTGATATAAGAGGTGAATTGAAGATGCAGGTTTTCATGCATGTGAGAAACTCTCCCCAAGTGAGAGAGTGTGTTGGGGAGGTGAGTTCTCCTAGAGGGAGTCCTTTAGCAACTAAAATACTCTGAGAATTTCGGTCTAGCCTATTGTTGAAGCCCAAGGAAAGGGAGGTGTAGTAGTCGATGGACTTGTGATAGTGAAGGTGTATCCTCCTGGGGTGGAACATGCATGTGGGGAATGAGAGTCTATGGGATGTGGACGTAAGTGGCTCCTAGGAGAAAATCCTTCCTGTTGTTCGGTATGACTTCCATGTTGTCCTTTCCAAGCCCATGAATCCCTTGCCCAATGTAGTTTAGTCCTAGCTCGAGGGTGACCCACTACTAAGTGTGATGAGCAACATGGTCTAAGGCTGGGAGGTTCGTGGAAGGTTTGCACACAGTTGGTATTCCTCAATTAAAATATAAGTACCCATTTATCTGTTCATTTACATGTTGTGTATTTCTATATGGTGTTATATCTATAGTTTTGTCTGTGATTACTGCATGTATGATTTTACTATTATTTTTTCATTAAGTTGTGTGATAACAGAATGCAACTAATCTGTTAAATATTGGTATGTGTTATTGTTTCTTCTGCAAGAATATTTGTATGTACAGAATGTTACTGTCTAGTTAAAATTGCATTAGAAATATATCCAAATATATATGTGCATGCTCGAGCATCTTAGTTTCCAAGCTAATGTTGCATGGCCTGTCAGTTTAAGGCTGGGAAAATTACAAATTTGTATCAGAGAAAGAAATATGTTTCTACTGCGATGTTTCCTCACTTGTCGGGTGGCTGGGGACATTACACTTGGTTTCATTGGGATCTCCCTTCATTCCAAATACTTGGGTATCCCTATCATTGATAACACCTTGTGTAATAGCTCTTAGACTCCCCTTATAAACTCTTTGTAGTATAGATTTAGCTATTGGACGTTGTGATCCCTTAACCTTTATGTACACCTAATCCTTCTAAATTTTTTTCTCTATGCCATCCCAATATACCTTTTCTCTTCTTTGGTATATATGAAATTTGTTCTCAAAACCATTCACAACATTCAAATAATTTGGTATATATGAAGGGTACTAAAGAAGGCGGGAAATGGTTTCTTGTAAAATGGGATACCCTCTGTAAACCAAATATATTAGGTGGGATGGGGATAATATATGCCTATATATAGAATGATGTAATAGGTTCCAAGATCTGGTGGAGGTGGCTAATACACCCATCGAACCTTTGGGCCTACTTCTGGCGGTAAAACTATACTCCAGGAATTGAGGAAAGAATACTAATAAGATTCAAGGATAACCATAATGGGTTACTAATTTGTAATGCATCATGGAATAATCGATCTCTTTTCCAAGAAAACTCCTTTGGGAAATTCCAAGATGGTAAGAGCATGGCATCTTGGATAAACTCCTAGAATCAACTTCAACCCCTTCAACTCAAAGACAATACGCATGAAATATACCTTCTCATGGTAAATAGAAGTGGTGCAAGGTCAATGAATTCTGGAAGGAATCTTCTTCTCATCCATGATGGAGAAAGTGGAAAACCAATCATCAAGATCTTGAGCTCCCTTTAGACTATGATCTTGGAGAATGGAAGGAGGAAGTAATGCTTCAAATATTGCATTTCCGACATGGACCTGATATTCTTTGTTGGGGACGCTCTACCTACTGTGTTTTTTCCACAAAAGAGGCTTATTTGATCAAAGCTCAACATCACCTTTTTCCAAAGGAAATTATTTGGGAAAACCATTTGAAGGATAACCTATGACCCAAATTGAGTCTTTCTTATGGATTCTAACACAAAAATGTATTCTCACTTGGGACATTCTTCTAAATAGAGGTTTTGTATGTACATCCATTTATCCTTTAAGTCTACATCAGGAGGAAACCTCAAAAAATATCTGTAATCAATGTTCCTTCAACACACTTATATGGGATCAAGTGAATCAATCAATGCATACCTCTTATAGTCATCATCAAAATACTATAGCAACTATATAAGCATGATATCCCCAAGCTTTAAAAAATCCAATTCTAAATTGCATCTAGAAATTGCTACTTGAGTTTGTGGTATGGAAAATTTGGAAAGAAAGGAATTGAAGGAATGTCAAGACTTAGCACTCTCCAAAATACAAAATATAGCATAGTATTTGGGAAAATGTAAAAGAAATGGTCTAGGTCATTCCCTGGTCTTTAGAGTACCTCTCTTGTGAGCCTCATGAGCGAGCAATTCTCCATAGTTGGGATATCAACCCAAATTTGATCCAGATATCCATTTTAACTAACTTTCCTTCTATATCTAGTCCTTGCAATTGGTCCTAGCCCCATCCTAGCTTTATGAAGGTAAAATTTGATGGCACATCCAAGGGAAACCCTAACCCAGTTGGTTTTGGGGTAGTTTTTAGAGATGAACATGGTTGCATCAACAACATGATTGCAAGATGTCTAGGATATGATACCAATAACTCAAAAAAGTTGTGGGATTTAATTAAAGGTATTCAAATTCCCTCCCAACTAGGATATAAAAATATCATGGTTGAAGGTGACTCTCAAGTCATTCTCAATATCTTCATCAAACCTTAGAATGACTCTTCCCCTCCAAAAATTTCCCCCAGTTGGAGACTACTGAGTAACCTTGAGTTTCTTAAGTCAATACTCCTCCCTAGACTAGTCCTCATCCATTTTGATGTTCGTTAGGAGGAAAACAATGTTCCAGATAGGTTAAAAAATGTTGGGATTGAATGTGGGGATTGTAACTTATCTTGTGATTCTCTCTAGACTCATGCCCATCCTCTTTTCCTAGAATGTACTAAATTGGCTCAATGGGAGAACTCAACCCCATATGGGGTATTACTTTTAAATCCTCGTGTATGCCTCATGGAAAGGTTCATCATATTGATGGATTTAGTTAAAGAGTTGAATGGCCTAATGGGGACTTATTATTCTTTGTATGATTTATATAGGGTGGCCCTCATTATATCTTTCACTATTATTTTCTCTCGCATCATGCTCCCGAATTCTTCTATGTTGCATCATTTTCTTCTCCTCGTGCTTCCAACCCATATCTACTTCCCTAAGTCCATGCCTCATGAGCATGGCAAGGTGAAATACGTAAGTGAGGTATTTTATGGCCTTAGAGGCCATCGAAAAAGTAATTCACATCTACGCAGTTTGACTAGCAACGGCTCCCAACAACTAGACTCCTCCATTATGGCTCCTGGTTTATTTTCCATGCCTTTCACCTCCTTTGTTGGTTCATCTGCATTGCCTCCTATGGAATAATTCTAGGATTTCTTAGTTTAATTGGAGGAAAGGAAAAAATATATGGATCATTTGATTGGCAATGATAATAGTACAAGTGTTGATGCAAAGCAACACAACTCTTCTCCTCCTCCTCCTTTGATCCCTACACCAACCCCACGTGAATCTGAGGAAGGTAATCATTCTCATCTGTAGGAGAATTTTCTTTCCCCACATATATTCTCAGATTAACAACTTCAACTCATCTACAAATTGTGGAGGAATAGTGCCAATTTTAAATTCAGATAGCAATTGATGAAAAAAAATGGATTGGTTGATGGATTCCTGCTCTACTTGTCTGAATTGACGGTGTGACCAAGAGGATATTATTCGATCTATCATTATTCCTGAATTCCACGAATCCTTCAGGAAATAATCTTTGGGGGGAACCTCTGGTAATTAATTCTACTCATGTCTCTGATTTTGTTTCTTTTATATTATCGATGTCTAGTTGGATAGCACTATTTTTCTATTTTGGCTACTTCTGACCCTAGATGTTTTAGACTAGGCTCTAGTTGTGATCGATTATTTTCTTCTTGATACTTTGAAATGGTTTCTCATACTTTAGTGGCTTGGTGCAGTGGATGGTTTCCTCTATAGGAATCCCCTGTACTAGTGCCCTTAAGACATATTGTATCTTTTTATTCTAGGAGGTAATGTAAAAATCTACTGACAATCTCTCTCTCTATATGTGTGTGTGTAATATGCACAGTTGGATATATGCATGTGTATAGTTTCATCTTTTTTTATCTATTTAAAAATAACATGAAAAATGGAGATATGAAGAGGCATTCAAAAAAAGGAATGTTCTTTTGTGGTCATATTCCAAGCCACAAAGATCACCACTGTGATACCCTAATTTAGATCCCCATATAGTGTTTTGTATGTATATGATGAGCAACTAAACACCAATTCATGTAATACATGATATTGTACATTGAATCATAATAAAAAAATAAATCACAATATATATAAGAAAAGGATAATAGAACGGGAGGCTATAAGTCTATAAGAGGAGAAATAAATAAGACTTAGGGGCTCAAGGGGGATAAAGAAAAATACTATTATTTCATTGATAAGCCTAAGTCCATAACCTTATTTTATTATTTATTTTTAATCCATGTTTAATTTTATCCTAAGTTTTAGATTAATTGCATGAAGGCAGTATGTGGGATCTCAATAGAGATATCTAGCCCCTTCATGCCATGCAAACTTATCATATACCTTTTTTCCATGCAAGAAAAATGGTTTTTCTTTCTCAGAAAGGGAAGAGTTCAAAGAGCTTTTGGGGGGTGCCATTCAAATCAATAGAGTTTAAATTATCAAGAGTTCAAATTACCATGTGAGTTATCATTCAATTGTGGGAAATTAGGAGGCTTTTCTCTAAGTGAAATATCACGATCTTGCTATAATTCAATTATAGAAATATACATCCATGAATTATGAGGGAATTGTGGTTGTGTGTAATGATAATCACTATCGTAGAGGAGTTTCTCTACAAATGATATTCTTTGGAGTCCTGATAGTGATATTTTATATACATCCTATGTTGGAGCCATGGGGGGAAGTGGGATAGCCTGAGGAACTATTGAGTAGATAAGGTCATCCCGTTCATTGGGTTGCGTAGGCTAATTGGGAAAGAGGGTTTTGGAATGAGATTATTGTAGGAGTAAATATTGATTATGAACCTGATAATTGGTGTTAATATTGAACACCTTAAAATTGATAAAAATTCAATAATTGCAATCTAGTTTGAGGGGAAAACCTCCTTTTACAATTTATCCACTTTAGAATACAATATGAGATTAGATCAAATTATCATAATGTTAAAAATAATTAAAAAGTAACTAGGAAAGTGTTTCTCTTCACCTAGGCACCTAGGGGTGGGAAAATGTCTAATGTGGACCCTAGTCATTTAATTCATGTGATATGAATTAAAAGTGACTTTATGACTTAGGGAAAGTGTGTGAGTGAAGTGAGTTAATCTCCACCATTCATCCTGTCCAATCTAAACCCTTGGATTAAGAAACCCGTAAACTTCCCTCATTGAGTTGGTTAGGGTAAGAAGGCGCCCCCCATTTCATTTCTTCATGATCATTTGGAGAATGTTGAGAGAGAGAGGTCGTGATTTGGAGAAGGAGGGAAAACTTACTGATTGAGGCATGATTTTTTAGGAAAGAGTAAAACAAAAAATTCAAGGCAGAAATTACAGCTATCAAAGGGTCGTACAATACGATTTTTTTGTGAGGCCGTATAGCAGAACATGGAATAGAAATCAAGGAGGTCGTACTAGAGATTTCTGAGGCAGAGTTGGCATATATTTCAAGGATGGTGTATAACAGTTTTGAAAAATAAATCGAGACAACATGGATTGGCATGAATTTTTGAGAAAATTCCATGCAGTTCGTACAACAAGAGGGAACGAAATTTGAGGGTCATACAACACTATTTTCTAGGCACAAATTTCAAGACAATTTGGCATTGTTTTCAAAATATTGTTGGGCACATTATTCATATAAGTTTTTTTGATTTTCTAATAATTTGACTGATGTAAATATCATTTTTTTAAAGCTTTGAAAATAATAAAAAGCCCCTCTCTCACTGCTTTTCCCCTTGTGGTATTTTACAGGGTCAATGTTAGACCAAAAATCTTTGTGTCTATAATTTCCAAGTTAGTGTGCTTCTGATAGAATTATTTATTTCTTCATTTAATGTTGTTTAGGATCCTCATGTTTCATTTATGAGAATTGTTTATATGCTTAGAAATTGTTGTTGTTATAAAACTGGGTTTTTAGGAATTAAACAATGATTAGTCTTAGCGAGACTTGATATTGGGTGGGGTCTGAAAATTTTACATGGTATTAGAGTTGAGTTGAAGAGGAATGCATAATTAAATCATACATACAGAGATAAAGACAAAATTTACTTCACTGGACATAATTTTGGAATTTTTAATTTCAGCTGAGAAGGGTCAATAGATACAGGTTTAAGAGTTGAGGATAGACTTGATGGGGTAGTAAATTTTGGTGCTTGGAAGGAGAGAATATTTTTTCTTCTACAAGAGAGTGAGTTATGGGACACTGTTGAGAGCTCCACTATAAACCTAGTAACAATAGCTACATATGATACACTTCTGGCAGCATATACCAAGAAGAGTATCAAGGGTAAAATAATCATCCTTGTTGCCATCAAGGACCATTTGATTCCTCATGTGGCAAGGAAGACAAATGCCTATGATATGTTGGATTCCTTGAC
>ML824985.1:58878-113013 GCA_009831015.1 Picea engelmannii
TTTATTTTCATTTTCTAATAGAGGTTCATCATAAATACCATCATTGTACCCATCCTCATCCGATTGCGAAAACAAATCTTGGATCATTTGATTTGTCCCATCATCTTCTTCCATGGGATTATTAACTTGATTTGTCCCATCATCTTCTTCCATGAGATCCTCATTTTCTTGATCATGTTCCTCAAATTGTACAACATCATTTCTACTACCACTTGGTGCAATATTTTGTGGAAAGTTAGAGGGAAACTCTAACTTTATAATTACAAACAATCATGCAAAATTAGTGTGTACTATAACAAACATTCAAACAATATATATATATATATATACATATATATATATATATATATATATATAATTTTATATAAAATTGACAATATAAAAAAAGATAATGAATATATAGCTAATTACCATGGGACGATATATATTCGATCTGCCACCAATGTGCCCATATTTCCTACAATGTTTTGTAGTTGTTCCTATTAAAATTCTTACAGGATGTATGAGGCAACATTTTTTGCAAGGGAAATAGCATCTACCATCACCCTTTTCACCCGCTTTACTTTTTTCCCCACCTCTAATTATATTCTGCGACATTCTTCCACACAACTTCCACACAAAAATACCCTTTTTGAATCGTCGTTGTTATAGAAATATTGTCACAACATCTTTAATTCGCAAAATATTTATAGGTCACTGTCGTCGCAATTGCGACAAACATTGAACAAATTATTGTTGACTTTGTCAAAGAGTATAACGGTCATATCGTCGCTCTTGTGACGAAAGTTGACCAAATCAATTTTTACTTTGTCAAATAGTATCATGGTCAATATGGAGTGTATCAAATAGTGTAACGGTCAATAGTTAGCATATCTCTTGCAAATAATTCACATGTTTGTCAAAAGAGAGACGATTGTTCACTATCTTCATGATCGTAGCAAAATAGATGAAAGTTTGATTCTGTTGAGAGAGCGACGAATACAAGATGGATTTATAACAAAATTGAAAAATTCAACTTTTTGATTTGAATTTTGCGACAAAAGGGTACTTTCATCGCAAGTAGTCGTCGCAATTTGTTCAATATGTAGTAGTGATAGAAGACCTACAACGGATGATAAATAATTTTTCAAATGAAATCGTAGACATGAAAAGAAGTGCAGAGGAAGGAAACCAAGGCCAAAGACCTTATAAACCTTTTTTTTAAGAGAAACCCACCGTTCAAAGAAATTGAACCTCCGCCAACCAACTTAAACATTGACCTGGGAAATGTAGCATCTGACTCTTTCTGTACCTATCATCAAGAGAAACATTATGAAAGAGACTGTCCAAAAAGGGTGCATGCCATGAATTTGATGGCCAATCAGTTCTTAGACACAGTTTCCCTTACCAAACAATCAAGCGACTCAATGGTAAATATTGCAGATCAAGAGGAATTTGACCCCCTGGAAGAAATGACCATGTTGTTTTGGGATCTTGACTTGCCAATTCCTTCCGATGATATATTTTAGGTTCAATAACCACCCAATGAGGTCTTGGTTGTACAAACCTGAAGTAAGGGTCAACCGATCTCAAATGACCTTACCATTGTCCAAAACTCAAGAGGAAAACAAACAACCGATCACCTGAAAGCACCTTTTGTCTCCCAAAGAAATCCTATAAACATCCATACACGAGAATCACCCAATATATACTACAACATAGTAGAGGATTTAAAAATATTGAAGGCAAATGTATCGGTCATGGACATGTGTAGAATTCCCGAGCAAAAGGACTTTTTTTTACAAGACTTGAAGTTAGTAGAAACCCCTATGGAAAGCACTGAACAAGGGGAAAATCCGTCTCCCACATATCTAAAAAATAAACCAAATGTGAACTCTTTCTCTGTAGATAAAAAAATAAATCCTTTTTTCCCACCGTTCCTTCTAATGTTTGAAATCTTCAACATAAACCTCCATAATTGTTTAGTTGACTTAGGGGGGTCCTCTAATGTCAAGCCATTATCTATCTATAATAAATATAATGCAATCCTGCTCAATAGTGATAAACACATTATACAACTAGACAGAACTTAGGTAAAATTTATTGAAGAACTCAAGGATGTCATGATCAAAATGGCTACACACCCAAAATTTGTCAAGTAATTGACATCATCGTAGTGGATATACCAAAAGATTATGGACTACTACTTAGTCGAGATTGGTACGAAACTTTGAATGGATACTTTAACACAGACTCGGCTCACCTCTGGTTTCCATTAAAGGGACACACAAATATAATTAGTATCGATAGGGAAAGGTATCTCAAACATATTTTCATTGATTTAGAACCCCTCAACGAACCCTCGTCGGAAGAATTCCCCGTGCTAGTCAACTACTCCAACGATTCTCTTTTCGGTAATTTCTCCCCTCTCTCATCTGATGTACCTCTTACTCAAAACTCCAAAATAAATTTTCAAGTAAATCTACTGGTAGCGGTGGAATAAACCCTCTTTTGTCAAGAACCTCTGTTGGAAACCACAGACAAAATAGGTGGAGAGGAGAAGGAAGTTAGTAGGCATGGAGAAGCTGATGATTTTCACTCACAAGTTGAGACCATTTACTTTGATGGGTCTAAATCGCAAGAAGGGTCAGGGGTGGGATGTATCCTCATTGATCTGAAGGGGAAACAAAATTTCATGTCTTGCAGAATTGAATTTGAATGCACTAATAATATTTTTGAGTATGAAGCTTTAGTGTAAGGACTAAATAAATCCATAGACTTAAACGTTAAAGAAATAAAGGTTTTTGAGGACTCTAAAATTATTGTTAGGAATGTAAAGAATACTATACATTGCAACTCTCCCCACCTGAGGAATTACCAACAGGAGGTGCGCATGCTAATAGAACATTTTGAATACTTCAACATAACATCGATTCCCTAGAAAAAGAATACTATTGTTGACTCCCTGGCCACTGCTCCCTCGAGGCTATCCATTTTATAAGACTATGAAGCCTCTAGGTTCACTGTGGAACTACTCTACAAGCCATCAGTTCCCAACAATATTTCTAATTGGAAGGTCTTTGAAGGAGATGAACAAATTATAGACTTCCTAACCAATTAGGAAAATTTTAAAGACCTGGATATTGACGATGAAGTATTCCAAGATAAACTAGTAGAAATTGATTTCCATGAACAAATAGGGGAAACATATAACTCTAATATCAAACCAAAGTTTCACACGATACTGAAATGGGTAGCCAATTTGGAGAATCTCTTTGAATTAAGGGAAATATTTAAAGGGTCAACAAACACAAAGACCGGGAGCTCATGTCCCATGTGCGAGACTATAAATCTAGGAACCCCGAAAAACCCTAAGAATATAAATCTAGGCAAGAAATTATCTAAAGAAGAAAGGAATTCCTATCTCAAACTTTTCAGATAATATCAAGATGTTTTTGCATGGTCCTACCAAGATATGAAAACTTATTACACTCACATTATCCAACACACAATCTCATTAAAATCCAGAGTAAAAACCTTCCAAAAGAAGCTTTGGAAGTACCACCCATATCTGGAACCCCTCATGTATCAAGAGTTAAAAAAATTATTGGATGTTAAAGATATGTTTCAAGTTAGACACTCTTCCTGGGTAGAAAATTTGTTTCTTGTTAGAAAAACATCTGGGGAAATCCGCATGTGTGTGGATTTTAGAAACCTCAACAGAACATTAGAAAAGGACAACTACCTAGTCCCATTGATGGAACAACTCTTGTAGACTGTGTCTGGTTCTGATATTTTCTCCCTACTAGATGGGTTTTCAGGTTACAACCAGGTTCTAGTTTCAGAGGAAGACCGATTGAAAACTACCTTCTGAACCAAGTGGGGAAAATTTGAAAATAAATGCATTCCCTTTCGGATAATTAATGCAGGGGAAAACTTCCAGAGGGCCATGGATGTGGATTTTTGGGTATTGATCAACAAGTGAGTAGTAGTCTATTTGTACGATGTAACATTGTATTAAAAAAATAGAGAAGATCACATCCAATATCTGATCCAGATTTTTCAAAGGTGTAGAAAATACGGTATATCTTTAAACCCTAAGAAAACTATCTTTGGTGTCAAGGAAGGGAAATCACTAGGTCATATTATATCTCAAGTAGGAATTCACATAGACCCAAAATGAATTAAGGCAATAACTCATCTTCCCTTACCGCACAACAAAAAGGCTATGCAATCCTTCTTTGGGAAAATCAATTTTGTGAGGAAGTTGACCCCCTATTTCATTGAAGGTATCAAACCCTTACAAAAAATGATACAAAAAGATGATGAATTTAAGTGGGATGATGAATGAAAAAGTTCTTTCAGTAATATTAGGACTGCAATATCTCAATATCCAGTGTTGCGAAGTCTCGAATTTAGCAAAGATTGTTTCCTCTATAATTTTGCCTCCGACCAATATTTACCTACAGTTTTAAATCATAAGGATGATGACAAAAATGAGGCCCCGATCTCATTTATGAGCACTAATATCCAAGGGGTCAAACTGAATTACCCTGCTATGGAAAACATGCATATGCGATATACAAAGAAGTAAAACATTGCATATCTTACATCCTAAAAAATCACACCAAAATCATTGTGCCTCATCCCACATTCTAATCCCTATTCAATCAACAGGATATGGTGGAAAGAAGAGGAAATTGGATGGAAGTTGTCCAAGAGTTTGATCTAGATATAAAACCTGCCAAATTTGTTAAGGGACAGGGATTGTGTAAACTAGTCGTTGAAGCCCAAGACTAAGTAAATGAAGACTTCAGGTGGGAGAATGAATTGACGTTATGATGTAGTGAAGATTTTTATGTTCCCCTAGGGAAAGAGTCTTGGTATGAAAAAATAATCTATATCCTACATCACGGGACGTGTCGAGAAAACCTGAACCCTAAGGAAAGGAGAGCTCTTAGACTAAAATTGGCACAATATCGCCTTGCGTAAATTATGATGGGGTACTTTTGAGATGTCTCGAATGTGAAGACACATAAAAGGTTCTCAAATGGTCTTGTAGGTGGAAACTTTGTAGGGAATACCACCTCTCACAAGATACTGAGATTCGACTATTACTGGCCTATTATGTTTAGGGATGCTCATACATACACTAGAAACTGTAAAATTGTCAAATGAGTGTGGCGAGGGAAAAGAGAGCAGTTGCCCCACTCCAACCAGTGGCCATATCCAAACCATTCGAGAAACGGGGGTTAGATTTCATAGGACAGATTACCCTGAGTTCTTCAAAACAACATAGATACATACAGACTGCTACGGACTATTTTACAAAATGGGTAGAGGCCATCCCTCTGACTCATGTAAATGAAAAGGTGGTAATTCAATTCAGATAAAAACTATTGATCACAAGGTTTGTTATTCCTTCCATTATTGTTTTTGACAATGTCTCTTACTTATCTTCCACCCTACTAACAGAGTTCTCTCTAGACAAAGGAATCATTATTAGATACTCTGCAAACTACTATCCACATGGGAATGGAGTGGTAGAATCAACCAGTAAGAATCTAGTGAGGATCTTGATGAAAAACTTTTAAGACAATCAAAGGAATTGGCATAGTTCTCTTCATAATTCCTTATGGGATGATAGAGTAACACCCAAGGAAGATATAGGGAACTCCCCATACTTCCTGGTATATAGACAAGAATCCATTCTCCCGAACGTGCTATACCGTCCATCTCTTCATCTTGCACAAGGATCTCAAGTAAAAACTTCATCAATTGTTCAACAAATAATTGATACCCTCCTCATGCTGGAAGAAGAAAGAGAGAAAAATAAATAAAAGTTCATCTCTCATTAGAAGATAGTTAAAAGGTGGGTTGACAAGCATAAGGCCAGAGAGAAGAATTTGGAAGTAGGAGACTTAGTCCTGAAATGGGATAGGGAAAATGAACTGAATGGAAAAAATTTAATGTCTTAGAATCTGTGGATCAAACCTTTCTAGGTAGCCGAGATAATTCGGGCAGGCACATATCAATTGAAAAATCTGAGGGGGGAACTCAACACCATCTCGATGAATGGCCAGGCCCTAAAACAATATTTCTGTTATAAAAAAATGTGTGTGTTTTCATGTTATTTTATTTTGTAGGTGTTAGGTAGGATGATTGTGGATTCCTCTATTTCCATTTTTATTTTGAGAAATAAAGTTGTGTTCCACAAGGAATTGGTTGACCTTAATCAATATGACATAAAAAAAAATGTTCCTGACTCATGCTTACGTGCAAGACAAGAAACATTAGGCAAATTGTGGTTTTATTAAAAGGGTTTTGTATCTAATCTTTTCGAATAAAAAACCTTGGCAAATGATGAAGTGTCTTCCTGGTGGTCTGGTAAAACCTGAAGGGAAATATGGTAAGTTGGAAAGGACTACATGTACCTCAAGATAGATCTAGAAAACATTTCACCTTAACCATCTCATCTTGCAGATAACAAATGTCCTCCTCTCCCACTCGCTCAAGGCATCTCTACCAAAATTAAATAAATTATATCAAATGAGCATGAAGTAGGAGAGGGTATGCAAGTAACTCTGTCGAGGCTATGGAATCTTGTTGGCAGTAGAGCAAGGTTTTTGACATTGGGGTGACTCCGTTGGGGCTATGGACGCTTGCTAGCAACAGAGAAACATCGCAACAAGTGAATGATGATAACTAAAAGGCTTGGTGCTAGTGAATGCTTTACTCGACTCTTGTCAAAAGGGCGTATGGGTCATGGTTAAAGGGAACAAAGGGAATAAAGGTTGAAACCCAACAAACATGCACATATTCATGAACTGGGGAATTTCAAATGCAAGGATAGAAGAGACTCTGATAAAAGAAAAACCAATTAAGTTCTTAACCATCTTCTGCATCAGCTAAGCCCGGGGAAGGAACATAGATTTTTCTTTCGCCCAGTAAGTCGCCATTTGCTGAGAGATCAACACACCCTAAATTGATTTCACTTTGGGGAATGGTTTATTTTTGTTTTGTTTTCATGACTCTTATCAATCAAGTCATATTGTTTTGAGCTTGTTACATGAAACCTTGTGTCTAAAAGAACTTGACATCCTAACTAAGAATCTGCAGCTAACATTTCACCTAACATGATTGTGTTCGACATCTATAAAATTCAAGCTAGTAAAGTGGTGACACAGTTACAATATTCATCGATCGTCGATGCATCATTGGTTTTGGTAGGAGATGCAGTTGGTTTGCGTAAATTTATTCTCCATGAAAATTCAGGAGATAGTCGATCCCCATCGGTATCAGAAAAATACGAGAAGGATAGACATGGACAAAATTCATAAAGAAATCACCGATAGCGGATGACCGATGTTCTTTATTGGGGTCGGGGAAAGATAGAAGGGTTAAAACAATCATTTTTTGTCTTTGATAAAAATATCACCAATCGTCGATCCCTGATACACTTTTGACATCAAGACATTTTTGAGAGAGACGATCTGGGAGCACTTTGGTAGGTTTATCGTTGATCATTGATCTTGATAATTTTCAGCATCGACAAGATAGGATCGGGTTTTAGAACGTGTATCTTAAGGAAAGCCCCAATTCTGATTAACATGAGTAAATGAAGACATTGGTCTCGAGTTCCATGTGTATTTATCATGTAAGGGTGTCCTACGACCTAGTTTTATCCCGATTCATATTAAGGTTCCCTAGGTCCTAGTTAAACCTCCTAGTCATCTTTTCCACATGAGCTCTGTACGATAAATCGATTGGCATCAGAGAGTTTGCAAGAATATATCAATGAAAAGTATTCGAAGAAGAATCTTACCCCCAACTCACCAACTAGACTAGCAAAACAATGGGATGTTTTCGGCATAAGATACGATTGGATTCTGACATTTAATAGACAATTTAATGCTTCATCCTGTATTTTTTGATACCTCGTGCATCGATTGAACAACAACAATTTGAATTCATCGATAGGCCATGTTACAACCCACACCTACGTCATCAACCCACGATCCAATTTAATTTTAAATGTCTTTGAATATCTGGCGGTGGATTTAATAAAACTACACTCAGAACTCGAATTGAATGGTTGACGAGACAAGCTAAGTTCATCCCTATTTAAATATCTAGAATGGTTTTGATCAAATTCATTCTGCACACAAGTTTGAATTCTAGAGCATCCGAAGAAGCAAAGAAAGTGTCTCGACACTGTGCTGATCCTCAGATTATCAAAACTAGGTTAAACAAGATGCAAAGGTATGTGTTCAAGTCTATCAATTTGGTTGTCATGATTTATATATGCATTTGATTTATTACAAGGTCTCTAACTATGCTCTAGCTACAGGTAAAATTCCTCCGAGAAAGCCAAACACCAAACACTCGTAGAGAGAACCCAAGCTAAAGGAAGTTGAAACAGGTGAAGGTTCTTCTCCTGGTATTACAAGGCAGTTGGAGTACACTCTCAGGGAAGAGTCGGTCATAAAAACCTTAGCGAAGAAAGACTTTGTCCAAAATCCAGTCTTCGGTGATATAGAAGAAAGCATCGGATCCAAGATAATGCTCCTACAATGGGGGGACCTTTTCAACAAAATCAACTGGGAGGAGTACCCAAAATATATCCCACATAAAGACCTAGATGTAAGAGCTCTCGATGACCAGGTGTTCCTAAATATATGACGGTCATATTTACAAATGGTAGCCAACAAAACCCTGATTTTCCCTTGCATAGAGGTTTTGAAGTGGCTAATCAACCATACAGACATGCAAAAGTGCTTTATGAATGATGATAATGGCAGGTGTATCAGATATTTACTCCTGAAAGAAGTCAAAAATTACTACAAACTCAAAGTCTTAGAGGAGAGGATAAACACAGACTTCGTGGTGAATTTATATGAATTCCATGACACCAAGCGGTTGATGGAATCATGGTGGAAGGAGGAAAAACAATTTACAAACCAGAGTAGTGGCTCGTATGGAAAAATCAACCTGAGGAATCCATACATCTACTTGATGGCTCTCATCTACTGACTGTATGGAGAGAAGGACTGCTCCAATTTTTTGGAAGCATGGATGCCCTTGGCATACACAGTAGCAATCTCCGAAAGTAGATTCAATTGGGAAGAGATAATTTTCAAACAATTGAGCATATGTGTACAATAGGCTCAGACACTGAAATAAGGGGAAGCAACCTCTTTCCACATGGCCTCATACCTTCTCGATGTGATATGTGCAAGAAATGTCTTCGTCGGCATGAATCTAAGATGGAATTTTGCAGAGATCCCTGTTCATGTTTATTTCAAAATACTTTGGGAGAATAGGTAAAAAAAAATCCTACGCACCCATTTCCGATGAATTGATCACTCATATTCATTTTATTATATTTAAAAAAGAATGCCCGAGATTATCTGCAGCAACCAAGAAAATGGTAGAAAAGGTAGGCCACTCGCATTTTGATGAACTCTCAACCTATATCAGGGTGTTCAGGGCCACCGAAGAATGGAATATACTCCCCTCTCATGTCTCATACCATCTCATTATGGGAGAAATATGATATCATACCATCATGCAGGGATATAACGCCACACTAGTTAAGGACAAGAAGCGGGATTTCATACCCTATGGTTTCCATGTGGAGTTTTATCTAGTAAAGGAAATTTGTCAAGACAAACAAGAAGAGCTGAGCCAACTTGAATTCAGGTTCTCGATAGGACAATTCTAAAATCATGACCCTAAAGGCCTGGTCCTCCAACATGATTCACAAGTATCATCTTGTTGGCCATACACACATGATAAATTTGAGTATGAAATTTTCACAAAGTGCACTTAGGACTGGGAGGAGGTAGAAAAGAGGGTGAGAAACCCAAATATGACCAGGTTCAAGGCCATGAGCATGGAAGAAAAGGTGGAAACAATAGAACAGTCAACTCAATATTTCCTCAAAGTTCAAGAATAGATCAAAGTGACAGAAACTACAAAGGCATAAAGAAGAGGATTGATATTGCTAGAGGGGCCACTAAGAATCATTAATCAGTTGGAGAATGATCCAGATCTTGTATAAATGTCAAGGATTCCCATTGATGACCCAATCACAAAAAGAGGATATCCAATTGTCTTAGAGCCAATACAAGTTGAAGAAATCATCGGGCCTGAAAACCCTGAAGTTCAATCACCGCAGATTAGATCACTAGGGGGAATTTAAACCCAGCCTAAGATATCGAGGACACTGGGTAGTAAAAGTGTACCTATCCCTTTGTTCGACTTAATAACCATCTATGATGATGAGGAGAGTTAGGAGGTTTCCCTGGTGACTCCAGTATAGATTACAGAGGAAAGGGAACCTGAGCGAGAATCTACCCCAGGTCTCAATTCTCCAATTCAAATCCTTTCGCAGAGCAACCATGAGGTTGAAAGTTCCCTAGAAACTGAGCTACTATACTTGTCAGGAACCCCAATGGACAGAGCGATGGATGAAATGGGATAGAGAGTTTAGAAAGAAGAAGTTCCACAGCAAGAAATCGTCACATCAACAACCGATTACCAAGTAAGTACTGAACCTACCCATGGTGCTTCAGTTTTGGTCGATACCTCACCAGCCGATGAGAAACAAACTGAGGTTGACCCATTGGGACATATGGAAGAAGTTCAGGACCCTTTCCTAGAATAGGTACACATAGTCGGGATCCTGGGAAATACTCTAACCTGGGGAGAATAATAAATCCCCGAACCGGTTGATGATGTCGTCGATATACAAGAGATTTTCTATGACTAAAAGAGAAAATACATCATGAAGAGAACCACTAAGAAGAGGAGGATTATGTTATATAGTTCTATTCTCAT
Organism: Picea engelmannii; assembly: GCA_009831015.1. Classification (NCBI taxonomy): domain Eukaryota; kingdom Viridiplantae; phylum Streptophyta; class Pinopsida; order Pinales; family Pinaceae; genus Picea; species Picea engelmannii. The sequence continues at coordinate 69,700 of ML824985.1, forward strand.
CACCATATAGGAGAATATTCTCAGCACATAACACGCCAAGACATCCGAGCTTATTGACACAGGGATGGACATCATAGATGCCACACTGGATAGAGAAAGAAGGGGCGAAAAGGAGTTGGGCGCCACGCTTAAGGAGTTAGAGCATATGTACCATTTTGAAAAATACTATCATGACTCCACACAAGCCACAATGTTTTTGAGAAGTGAGTTCCAAGACACTTATGTCAAATTCATGAATGAACGACACCTTTTAACTGTAGGTATAGCCTAATTTCAAGAAGACACCCTTATGGAACTAGCGACCTGCAAGGATGTGGAGAGGTTGTATGAAAAGGATCATCAAGTAGTGGAAAGGATAGATTACATCAGCACAGTTCAAAAGGGATGAGACACTGAAGAGAACGACATTTGGGTACTAAGAGATAGCTATTACACATCAAAATTACTCACTTCAATAGTGTCGCAAGTGTTGTCATTACAAGTGTTGTAAGTGTCGCATCTTGTGCGCAAGTGTTCCATCTTGACCACAAGTTTTGCAAACATCATACTACCATCTTGCCTATGTCGTGCCTCTAGCGACATTATAAGGACACTTAAGACACCTCAAAGAATGGTTTTGAAAAGGAAAAATCACTTGACAAGGAGTACAAGCCTTTTGCCACTGAAAAAACTACTTAAAAATGATTTTTGGAAGACAACACTCCCTACCCACTGTCAGGTAGCACCAATGCTCCCTAGACTTCTTTGGGGGAGCGTTGAAACTCTCTGTGCACCCTTTTGGGGGAGCGCTACCCTTCCTAAGAGAATTTTGGTTTGTTGGAGGAAAAATAGGGAAGAATCCCCTCAATATATGAAGTTGGTTGGATTCGAATATGAGTTCAAGGCATGATCTTAGGGAAGATCCACAATTGAAGGATAGGAATACTCAACTTATCCCAAAGATCTCTCAAGTGGTTGGGCCTCTCCAAGCCTATATAAGGAGGCCTTCTCATGGTGAAAGGCAGATGAAAAGATTGGAGGTATGAAACCTATGATCTCATAGGAAACATACAGTACAGAGACGGAGATTGAGAATTACACCAAACTTATGATCCCATAAGTGGGATGCCATTGAAGCATAATCCATGTAGATTACTTGAGAAAAGGGGTTGGAAAAGGAGAGTTGGAAGAAGTTGTTTCACCTTCATCAGAGGATTATAAGTACTCTTCATTTCTTCTAATTAATATACATACATGCTTGGCCTATTTCTTTCAAGTTTATGTTTGTTCCACATGAACTTGTCTTCAGTAGATAGATCTGTATTTGAGCTAATCTCGGTAGAATAGGAATCTTGTTGTATCTTTGTCTGTTCTAGAGGACCTATCGAGGAGCTTGGGATTAAAGCTCAACTTGGACTTTTCGAGGAAAAACACCATTTAAAAAGGTACACTTTTCTTCTTCCTCTTCATTCATTAGCTTAATTAGATCTAAAAGGATTTCAGTGACCAATGATAACACCCTTTTTGTCTTAGTTTTAGGGGTCTAGATACCAAGAGGGAATCCAATTGTCCGTAGGAGGATTCACCTGTAACAAAAATTGGTGATTCCACTGGGGAGGAGATATGATTTTTGTTTCCTTTCCTAGATCTCGTTTTGGCCCTTTTCCCACTTCTTGACCTTCTCCATATTGTCTTTGATTCTTAGATCCGATTGATTGGCTCTTGATTTCATCACCTTCAAGTTGATTGACCGAGTTTTCTTGATTTTTTGACTTTCTAAGCATTTTTTCTAAATTGTTTAGAGGTCAGTGCCTACCTACCCTTGCTATCAGAGTGTTGGCACTCCCTAATAGGCTTACACATAGTGTTGGAACACTCTGGTGCCCCTTACACTAGAGCACTGCCCCTTTTCTGTGCAAAATCCTCTAGGGTTTCATTCTCCGAAGTTCATTTTTTTTATTTTGGCACTTTCTCAGAGTCTTATCATCTCACTACATCCTTGATTTGGCCTTCAACACTCTCCTTTCTATGAATTGATCACCTTTTGTTTGGAATTTTGACTTTTTTCTTTCCTTTCCTTGAAGTCACTCTTTGTCTTTGTTGATTTAGAGTCAACTTATTGTTTTCTTCTCATTTATCTGACTGAGTGGAAGCTTTTGTGAGGAAATTCAAAGGTCTATGCACCATTCCATTTGATCTTTGAGGTAATCTTCCCAAGCAATTAAGTGTTGAATGGTTTCTCTATTCTCCTTATCTTTTCTTGGATTCTTCTTCAGATTTTATTGTCTTCCTTGAATGCTTGCATTTAAAGTAGCGGAATTGCATTTTTTTGACATTTTGGGACATTGTGCATCTAAAATGATGAATGTTTTATCCTTCTCAGAGAATTTATTTCATCGAAAAAAAAAGATTGCATCTTCATCTCTTTGCATAACTTTCAAGTCGGTCAAAACACCATATTGTCCACACCATTTTCCTTTTGAGTAACAACAACTTTAAAAATCAAGAGCTAAACTAAAATTGATTAGAATTTTTTACATTTTCTGGTAGCAAACCTACATTAGATTAGTTGTAGGGCTTTGGAATAGGTATGAAAGATAAATTTCCAAAGCTGCAAAAAAAAATAGGATCTTGTGTTAGGGAGCGGTGAAATCCAATTGTTGCATTTTGTCTTGGGAAGCCCTTCTCACACAAGGGTCAATCACGAGGTCACATTAAGATTGGAAGAGCTACTCACCCTGATTTTTTGGTCTTGGTGTAGATATTGCGTGTATTATAGGGGTCGCTTGAAGGTATACCCAAAATCATGAGTGGAAGCCTTTCAAGTTGATTTCGGGCTAGATACCCTACCCTTGTGAGTGGATCAGACTGTCAACTATTTCCCCAGGCATCATTGTTGTTGTTGGTAATGTTAGTGGCCTATCTCTTTAGGTTCTTTACATAAGGTGACTATGGAGGGGTAAGTCTTCATGGTACCTGGAATCGACATTGGCCAGACTCACTCAGGTTCCTTGGAAGGTATACCCATGATTGTGTGTGGGAGCTTGCACCAGTGTGTAAGTCCATTAAGCAGGTCGTCAACGTAAATTTTCCACCTACTCTATCTCAGCTTCTTCTTAATTTGTTCCAGCAACGTTGGATTTCATCACCAACTAGTGTGCTCATTGTGAGAAGGTTTTGTTTTCTTGATTGCTTACTAGATTTTTAGTGTTTGTTGTTTGTGCTCCCTAGCAGAATCTAGGTTGGATTTTTATTTTTATGGCATCAAATCCTGAAATAACCAATGAAGGAACCCCTTTTCTAGGGGAACCCTTTGTTTTTCCTTGTTATGGAAATGTTGGTCCTCCTTACATTGCTACTTTGAGTCTTCCAAGTCTCACAATTGTGTTACTGGTAGGGTTGTTTTCCACTTCGGTCATCTCGAATGAAGGTGCTTCATATGTAAGCGCACCACGCACACATCAACATCATGTTGACCTTTCTCCTTCTTCACCTATCAGCTCTCCTTCTATTTCTCCTTCTTCACCTAGTGAAAGCTCTCAAGTGAGTATCCAGATTGATAAGAAGAAGAAGAAACAAAAAGAGAAGAAGAAGAAGAACCATAAAGGGAATAAGCCTCCAACTACATCAAATGTTGGATCTAAGAAACCAGCTACTGTTAATAGTACTGGGAGTGTTGATAAGGTAGATAAGGTTAAAACGAGGAATCTGAAACCCAAATTCCCTTATAGTCTTTGTAAGGGTGACCACTTTCTGAGGGATTTCCCTGCTATTCCCAAGGTCTTATAAGTGTGGTTTTCCATGTCATCATCCCCTGCTGGTCATGCCGGTGATACCCCGTCAACTAGTGACGTTAAGGTTGGTAAGAAGAAGACAACTGTCAAATTCCCTTGCATGTTATGCAAAGGTGATCATTATTCTCACCTTTGTCCTCATATGGACGAGGATTCTTCTCTTTTGGAAAAAATTCAACCTCCAAAAGGTTATCGTAAGCTTTATCCCAACCCATCATTACTTAATGGACTGGTCAATCTGGTTCCATCCCCATTCATTATGGTTGATCAAGTGGTCAATCTAGTTTCACCCTCGGTTGAACCACATCGATCAACCCCACTTTTCATCTGGAAAGTGAAACCCGAGTGACTGATCCAGTCCCATCATTAGTCAGTCCCACCCTTCATACGAAGAGTGTCAAAGTGGTCTACCCGACTCCGCCATCAGTTGATCCCACTCCTCCATTGAGAAGAATCAAAGTGGTTTCTCTGGTTACTTCATCGGTCAATCTCGTTCCTCCTCTGACGAGTGCTAAAGTGATTGATCCAGTCCCTTCCTCGGTCAGTCCCACCCTTAATCCAAAGAGTGCCAAAGTGGTTTCTCCAGTTAGATCATATGTCAATCCCACCCTTCCTCTAAAGAGTGCCAAGGTGTTCGATCCAATATCATCATCGATCGATCCTACTCTCCCGTCAGAGAGTAAACCCAATTCTACCCACATTTTTCTCATTGATACAGGATCTACCATGCCAGCAGGAATTCCTCCTTCTCCTACAAAAACCCTTCCAAGTAATGAGGCCATCCTTTTTTATTGGGGTGTGCTAACTAGACTTCATCTTCCCTCTCACATGCCTTTCAATATTTCGGTAAAATTTTGTGGTCGAGATGCTCCTCATACGCTGATAGATGAAGGTTCATCCGTTATTATTTCATCCTCTATTTCTTGGCAAGATTTGGGTTATCCTAATCTTGTGTCGGTTACCCAGACTCTGTTTTCTTTCAAAAGAAGAACCAGTCACCCTTTAGGGATCCTTCCTTAGTTTCCAGTAACTTTGGGAGGGAAAATAGTCTTTATTGATGTTATGGTAGTCCAGGACCACTTGGATTTTGATTTACTCCTTGGGAAAGATTATGTCTATGCCATGAAAGCTATTGTGTCCACTCTTTTTCATGTGATATCTTTACCGCACGATGGAAGAATGGTGACTATTGATAAACTTTCGTTTGTTGGCCCTAACTTGACCATCAACCTAATGACCTCCCTAAACAAGCCTTATATGTAGTTGGTATCACCTCTGCCACATGTCAATTATGTGGCGTTGTCTCCCATGACTTCAACTTCTGATGACTTAGATATGATAGTTGACATGGTGATCTCTTCGATAGGGCTATTGGAACCTAATCTCATTACCCCTAGTGAGACCCTCGACATGTGTTCCTTCGGGAGCATTCTTCTTCCATCTAGTGAAGATATATTGGAAGCCATGACCGAGTTTTGTCCCTTGACATGGTATCCTTCCAGAGAATCATCCTCTTGGATTCCATAATGAAACAGAGGATACACACATAGTTTCTCTTCTCTGTGGAAATCTCGTTAAAAAATGAAACAGAAGTCACGAGCATAGTTTCTCTTCTCTGTGGCAAGCTCCTTAAAAAATGAAACAAATGTCATGAGCATAGTTTTTTCCTCTCTATAACAAGATCGTTAAAAAATAAAACAAAAAACTGGGGATTGAACCCAAAGCCTTGAGAATAGTTATTTTCCTGTGTCAAGCTCATTAAAAAATGAAACAATCACCTCTCCTGTCAGGTCGAGTCTTTTGCCAGATATCGAAGATGTCGAGTCGAGTCTTTCATTAGCTCTCATATTTGAACCTTCATTTTATCCACCTGTATCCTTTTTCTCCAGCTAGTATAGAAATTGGTGACAACCTTAAAGTTGATGAATAAATTGAAGCTTGGGGAGCATGTCTCTATAATTTGATGATCATTCTGGATTTAAGCCACTAACTTTCAAGTTGGGGGTAGAGTACCAAGCTTAGTCTTTGTTATTTCTCATGCTCGTAAAAACATGATATTTTAACTGAGCAACCTTTTATCTCTTTTTCAGGCTCGCATGTATATACGAAAAAGGAACCCCCTGGAGTCTTCTTTAAACTCTTTTGAAACTCTCTAAACATGGAAATCTTGTCGAGTGATCTTTCTTCCTTTCCCACTCGTTAAAAGGTTTGAAAGGGCATCTTTCGAGTGATAATTTATCTATTTTTCAGCCTCGTGAGACTAACATTATGAAAAAGGAAAACATTGGAGTCATCTTTAATTTCTTTTCAGACTCTCTAAACATGAAAAATCACCGAGTTTACCTTCTCTAAACTCGTTTAAAAAATCATACATTGAAGGCCCCATATGGGATCAAACCCTTACTTCTTCCAGTTTTTTAAGAAAAGGAAGATGAACTTACCAAAGGTGAGTTATATCGATCATGTGTTACGCTCCTCAAGCTTGTTAAACCAAAAAGAGGTACCTGTCTATCTATATGGGGGAAAAAATTGAAAGAAGCAAGCCAAGCAGTTTTTGAGAACTTTACTAGTGACCTTACAGTCACCCTTGAACAAAGAATTTTATATTTGCATGCATTTCAATCTGCTAAACCTATGCATTGAACCAATCCTTTGAGTTTCCTTACTCCTTTGGGTCACCCGACATAAGTCACAGTATCCATTGCATTATCAAGTTTTGGTCCCTGTCAAGTTTTTGTTGCCATGCCTTAGTGTTCAAGGGAAGTATTTTCCTTGAGAGTCAACCATCACAAATATAATGTTTCAATACCTGTTTCATTTCATATTCATTTGATCCATCAATTACATCTCTGTGTCAGTTTCATGTCATTGATGAGGGATACATCAAATCCCTCCTTTGACGAGTCTATTCATGTCAACTTCAACACATTATCTAGGAGCTAGACTTAGAAACCAGTCAGTACTTTGGGACCTGAATGCCTCAATGGTAGGCCTCCTCACATCTGATAGTAGGTTTACATCATTGACCTCTGATCGGATGATTCCATGGATGTTCGAATTCAACTCATCTATTCACATTCACTGGAATGTACTAGGTTACCTTGGGAATCGTTGACATCAATGGCGATTTCCCTTGTTCTTGTTAACAGTTTACATCATTGACTGGTAATCAAGTGGTTTCTACCATGTTCAACATCAGGACATCTATTCACATGGTTAGATTCGTACTACATTGAGATTGGTAAGAAGACCCTAGGTTGATTAATTCACTATGATATATACTTTATCCAAGTTGCGATGAAGTTTCTCTTGAATATTGACACATATACTTTCACATAGATCCACTTTGTATTCTTCGTGGCTATGTCTTGTCATCTCATAGATCCATTGTGTATTATTAGTTACTATGATTAGTTTAGGTCATAGGAGTATAGATCCACAGTGTATATTCAGTGGCTATACCTTTTATCAATATAATTATGGATCCGCAGTGTATTTTATGGCGGCCATACCTAAAATGTATTTATCACTCAAGCATAGGTATGCCTACCTTCGGTTTGAAACATGTCATAATATTTGTTTGATGGTTGTGTGCAGCTTCTACCAAGATCTCTGCGTCCATACCCTTTCTTGAAAAAGTATACAAAGTACTTCAGTCATCATCGTATTCTGACTTCGCACTTTTGGGGGAAATACATTACACATCAAAATTACTCACTTCAATAGTGTCACAAGTGTTGTCATTACAAGTGTTGTAAGTGTTGCATATTGTCTGCAAGTGTTTCATCTTGACCACAACTGTCGCAAACATCATACTACCATATTTCCTATGTCATGCCTGTAACGACATTATAAGGACACTTAAGACACCTCAAAGACTAGTTTTGAAGAGGAGAAATCACTTGACAAGGAGTACAAGCCTTTTTCTACTGAAAAAAACTACTTAAAAATGATTTTTGGAAGGCAATGCTCCCCTACCCACTTTCAGGTAATGCCAGTTCTCCCTAGCCTTCTTTGGGGGAGCGTTGAAATGATTTGTGGACCCTTTTGGGGGAGCTCTACCCTTCCTGGGCGAATTTTGGTTTGTTGGAGGAAATCAGGCAAGAATCCCCTCAATCTTTGAAGTTCGTTGGATTTGAATATGAGTTCAAGGCATGATATTAGGGAAGATCCACAATTGAAGGAGAGAAATCCTCAACTTATCTAAAATATCTCTCAACTGGTTGGGCCTCTCCAAGCCTATATAAGGAGGCCTTCTCATGGTGAAAGTCAGATGAAAACATTGGAGGTATGAAACCTATGATCTCATAGCCAACATACAGTACATAGATGGATATTGAGAATTAAACAAAACTTATGATCCCATAAGTGAGATGCCATTGAAGCATAATCAATGTAGATTACTTGAGCAAAGGGGTTAGACAAGGAGAGCTAGAAGAAGTTTTTGCACCTTCATCAGAGGATTGTAAGTACTCTTCATTTGTTCTCATTAATATACATACATGCTTGGCTTGTTTCTTTCAATTTTATGTTTGTTCCACATGAACTTGTCTTCAATTGATAGATCTGTATTTGAGCTAATATCAGTAGAATAAGAAGCTTGTTGTATCTTTTTTTTTTCTACAGGACCTATCGAGGAGCTTGGGATTGAATCTCAACTTGGACTTTGCGAGGACAAATGCCATTTAAAAAGGTACACTTTTCTTCTTCCTCTTCATTCATTATCCTAATTAGATCTAAAATGATGTCATTGACCAATGATAACGCCCTTTCTGTCTTGGGTTTAGGGTTCTAGATACCAAGAGGGAATCTACGTGTCCGTAGTAGGATTCACCTATAACAATATCAACATCGATAGGATCATGAAAGCTCGAATATTGGGTGAAAATGGCCCAGGAGCCTCAGAGGAAGATTCAAGAGAACTGGGTCGATTGCGAAAATAGATGGTAAGAGATTAATCAGGAGATTGAATGCATCAGACTCCCATAATTTGACTCAACCGATGAATTTGTTGACTTGCATGACATAGTCAAGAAACATGCAAAACAAAACTTGACATGGACTGCAGATATAGAAAAGGTGGCGAGCATGGTGCCAGGTCAAGTACAAAAATTCATGGAGCATCTGATTAAGGCTCAAGAAGTGTTTCCATGGTTAAGTGTTAAAATAATCATGTACAGAGCATGGGCAGTAGAAGTGAATGAAATTATTTTAGCCCTGATGGACCAGCATAGGTTCCCGTATGCCAACACATGCAAGGAACTCTTCGTCAAGTGGTTGGAGTATGAGAAGAGTCATCCACTACATTAAAATTGTTTGATGATTCTTAGAATACAGAGAGATGAAAGCACCATGTGGCGATATTTTGTTTTACTTAGCTTGCACTTTTAATAGCTATTTTTAGTTAACGATTCATTATAAATAAGAGGATTGACCTTTTAGCAAAGGTTGATGGTTTTTTCAAAGACCCTTGTTTTTGGAATGGCAAAGAACTATTTATAAACTACCTTAATTGAGAAATCTTGTTTAGGAATGGAGACAAACTTTTTTTTTCATCAAAGGCATGTGTAATTGGATTTGAGGAGGAATTACTTCCAACTTTATTTCATGACTGAATGTTGTAATGAGTAATAGTTTATAAATCTATTGATAAGTTAGTGGTTTCAATATTTTTTCTAGTTCTTGTCTCTAATGATGAAAGCAAATCGTTGTGTTAATGTGTGATTAATTCTAGAGCTAAGGAAACTATTTTTGTTGCCATCATTTTATTGCATGTATGTTTCCTTTTGATAATTGTATCTCAGTAAATAATGGAAATACCAACGATTTAATGTATTAGTATTAGGCTTGTCATAGGTGTGAATATCTTTGTCTACATGCTTGAGCGCAAGGGTTATCCCAAGATCATCCTTGTTTAGTATTTAAGAACCCCCCTTTTACCAACTGGTTTAGACCAACACACATCTTTTAATGAGACTTTTCTAATAAGAGAAAATACAAAAAGATAACTTTTAAAATGAAGGAGGAACTTTCATAAGAATATATCTTGTCAATCACTACATAAATCCCATCGATTATTTGGTCAAATCAAAATATCTGGAGAACCATTCCACTATCAAATGTTGCAGAGTATAATTTGGCCTCTGTGGTGGGTTTGGTTCTTGTGGTTGAGTTAAATGGATTTAGGACCCCTCAACACACTACAAGTCTGAGTACCCAGGGAGGACACTACTTCTTCTGGTGACCTCGCTCAATGGCGATCAACACATCTAATTGGCATGATTAGAGATTCAAGTGATGAAATGGAGAAAAGACTATAGTAGGTCAAACATGATGGAGAGTTTTCAAAGGAGGAATAACTCCTTGTCCAAGCACATCAGACACAAGAATAATATGCAAAGATCTAGGCAAAGAAGAAACTTGAAAGTGTCCAAGAGAAGCTTGCAGAATCTTAGCCAATGATTCGAAGGGTAGCACCACAACTACCTGAATCCAGTGCAACAGGCAAGCCTGTGAAGAAGATCAAGCTAATCTAGGTAGCATGGTTGGAGCTAGCCATTCGCACAGAGAACCTAGATGCATAGTTGTGGGAGATTCAGCATGAATAATAACAACAACCTCGACAGATACAAGACAAAATGGAAAGCATTGTGGTTGAATGGAACAAGGCTAGAGTAACTTTGAACCAAAGGACTGCAGAGTGTACAAAGATTTTTTGAGAGTTTAGTGACTGGATGGGTATTATATCACGATGAAAATAGACTCTGGAGGACTTGCACGTGAAGGTACAATCACTCGACAAAGATATTTCTATTACACTAGATCTACTAGAACAACAGGAAAAATTCGACAAGATCCAACAAACTAACAATGAGCTAAATCATTTATACGAAGCCCAGTCAATGGATAAAAGAGAGCTACGCAAGTTCTGACCAATCATCCAAAAATCTTATTTCTAGATGCATTAGGTGGATGCTAAAGCTGATTTAGAGTGGAACTCTCTGGTTGCATATGAACCCAAGGGATGCATTACAAACAAAACTCAACAGTTCCTGGACGAAGCTTCATTGTTGGCCAGAAAATGGTAGGATAAAGTTGACAACTTCCAAGGCATAAGGAAGAGAGCCATGTAATTGGTTACATAGTTGGGCCCTTGATTTGAAGAGGCAGAATAAGAAATTTCTCAAGAAAAAGATGAAATCAGAACAAACACAGACAATAAAGGAAAAAAACATACCTTGCCAGAAACCACGAAAGAACAAAGGACTTGAATCTAGGGCGATTCAAGGATTGTGGTTAGAGCCTGTTGGGCCCTTCATGTTTTATTAATATAAGTTTCACAAGCAATACTACAGTCCCAATTTTGGTTATAAAGTTGTGCAATTCACAAGAAATCTAGACAGAGGAATGGAGAAAGAAACATAAAATGGTGAGAGGGACAACGCAACACCAACTCGAAGAAAGAAGTTACAACAAGAACAAGAAAGAAAGAATTTGAAATCCAATTGGATTATATATACGAAATGTATATGATTGTAAAGGGTTCATGAGATTATTATTCACTTCCATTTGATTTTATGTTATTGTAGTTAATGTCTATCTTGGGAAAAGGGTAGATAGAGTTTTGAGAATGATCTTGGAGCCAAAAAAGACTGTAACAGAGTAATGACTTATTGTAATATTGAGAAAGCAAGGGACCAGGGATAGACTTGTTTCTTAGTAGTTTAGAGTTGTTGTTAGCTTTGGCATGACCAAGCAGTGTCTGTATCTGTTGAATTGTATCTGAGAAACCCTTTTGATAATAATATATGGAAGCACCCAAAAGTTTGAAAATATTGTGTGCAATTCTCTGTTTATGTCTATGAATTGTCCTTCTACTTTACTTCTTCATGCCTAGTAAGATCAATATGTTATAGCTTGTTTGAAAATGTTGTCGCAACTCTGTTTTCTTTACTATTAGTTATGAATAAGTTCATATATTCAAATTGTTAGTTCATCTTGTGCAAGACAAGGTTGAATCTTGAATATTCTTGAGATCTACCTAATTATTCTCCTTCCCCTTCCCTATATTCTTATCTTGGTTGTGCTTTGGGAGAGACTTCTTCTCTCCAGAGAAGATGAAAATTCCAGCACTCTAGACTACTCATTACCCTTTTGTTAGTAACCTAATAAGGAACCTATTCTGATGAATTCCACGCCAACAAGGCTACGTCCACAAATATTTGGCTCCTCTTCTCCTTTATTTATTCAGCTGCAAAATATTGCACTGCACACATTACATATTTAGAAATAAAATCAATATTGAGGGTAAGAACCCTCTATGAGGTGGACTGTATCACACCAGGGTCCTTAACCTATGACCTAACCCTCAAATACTACCTTACTTGACTCTTCTACAATAGGTATTACAATCAACAACCAACAAAATCATAATAATCAACTCTCTCTATCCTTAACTGACATTCTCTCTTTTCCCTAGACATCCTATGTCCTTATTTATACTACGTTGTGGCTTATATCCATTACAATATTTCCAAAAAACCTAACCCTATCATGGTTAGGCTTTTCTTCCTGTGCACCACATCACTTTGCCTCCTACATGCTACTTTTCCTTCTTTTTTTGCATGTTTTTTGTTTTTCCACATGTTGTGCGCACTCCAAACTTAGGTCTTCCTTTCCAAAAATAGGTCTTCCCAAAACAGATCCTTCTCCAAAAATAGGCATGTACCCAAAATAGACTTCCTTCTCAAAATGGGCCTGCGCCCAAAATAGACTTCCTTCTCAAAATAGGCTTGCGCCCAACACTACACTTGCTCAAACTTATGGCTCAAGGAAAATAATGATTTCTCCAAGAGAATTTGAACAAGATAAAAATCCTATGGATTCTTCTTCCTTTCTTCATACAAGGATCCTCTATTTATAGGAGGATGGAAATATATTTTTTAACTAGTTACAAGGGTGAATGGGAGGCCTTTGGAGGTATCTCCCATACCTTTCAGTAATCCCAAGGCAGAAGTTGAGGGACATTTTGGGGTATGGTAGAGATCTACTTCATCCTAGAAGTGTTTGAGGCCCAACCAAAATAATGAATGTTCAATTTTTTCATCCATGTGGGTTTGTTGATTGTCAGTAACTCACTTCGCACATTGTATGCATTGTATGCCATGTTATTTCACGTGGATGTGTGTGCACTGCTTTTTTTGTATATACACGGAAATTTAGAACCATTTTTTATATTTTTGTGGGTATCATTCCAAATTGAATTTGATCCTTCCACAATTATTGGTAGTATGTTGTGTTGGGTTTTTCATCCATTCTCTGTATTTGTTTGAGCAATATTTTGGTGATAACAACTTCCTCTAAAATTTCTGGTGTCATTGTCCTGTAATATGGATTCCTATGCAATGTGAATGGTGGGGAATCATCCTTTATCAATGGTATGTAGTCATGAGGGAAAGTCGGCTTTGATGAGGATGCACTTGGGGTTTCCTCAATATCTGGTTAATTTGCGAGAGCTCTGGTGAGACTCCTTCTTGGTACCTTTGATGTTGCTCCTACAACTTTGGGTGGCACCATATTTGTAGTTAGCTTGACTTTGGTAGTTGTTATCGCTCTATGTTTCACTCTAGCTCTGTACTCTTGGTTATCCTTGTAATGTCTAAGTAATAATGATCGATGTTTGGAAATCCTAACGGATGTCATGCCCTATTTTCTAGTTGTGCACTAACCTTCACACCTTCCTGCATGTCTCTTCTTCCCGTAGTGTGACAGGTGTTGGTGTTAATGGAGTTTTATTTCCACATACATTAGCATATTTCCACTGTGTACTGACACTCAGTCATGTGTATCAACAATTTCTTTCTTTTACTCCCTGTCTTTATGGTATCTTTATGACTGGACCTTATGGAAGTTGTACGCATTGTGATAAATGTTGATTTATGGCTTGCCCTTATCCATCTATAACTTTCATGTCTATTTTTTTCATACTTTATAGTTATCACGCCATGTGTCAGGGTGTAATTTCTACCACATATTTGATCATTTTTTCATTGGGTTTCCCTAGTTGGCATTGTTTCCCCTACCTGCACAGTTTTCATTGTCAGTATGTATGTGCATAGTTTCTTTTTTTTTACTTCTTGTACGGTTATTCCTATTGCACAAATTGTCGTCCCTCTTGATAGATTTTTTTCCAACTGCCATTCACTTTGTGTTTCATTGCTACTCCATTAAGTGTTTCCAACTACGCATCACCTACCTATGTCAACCATTGGATCACATATGGTCCTTCCTTGGGTGCTGCATAAACTTGCTATCATATAGTATTACCAAGTCTCCTACTTGGAATTTTTTCAACTTTATGTGTCTGCCATGCCATGCTTTTCCCTTTATTTTTGAACTTGTTGATGGAACTCTGTGGAAAATCTATCCTCTTGAATTTGTACCAGTTGTGATAGTCATTCCTCTCTTGCACCTAAATCTGACATATCTGTGATGGTTGCAATGTGCAATATTGGTATGATAAATTCCATCCACATTATTGCTTATTTTCGGTATACTAACCCGAAAGATATTTTTCTTGTTAACTTCTTATTGGCTATCCTGTATGCCCATAATACCATAGGTATTCTGAGATCTTAGTCATCTCTTCCCATGTTGAAAATTTCTTTTATTGCATTCTCTAGGAATTTTTTGAATGATTCCAGTATGCCATTAGCCTATGGGTGGTATGGCATGCTCTTCTAGTTATGGATTTGGAATTCTTCGGTTAAGGATTCTATTGTTTTATTGATAAGGTGTGTTCCTTGATCACTCATAAATGTTCTAGGACATCCAAATTGGGTTACCATGTTTTCTAATAAAATGTGCATGATAGATTAGGTGCTACAATCCATAACTGGAATAGCTTCCTCCCATAGAGTTAGATATTTTTTTTTTGTAATGATGTACCTTTCCCCTGATATTCCTGCTATTGGGTTAATTGGTCCAATGAATTTGATAGCCCACTTATCAAAATATTGTAATGTAACATGTGAGTTCAATGGAATATCATCCCTTCTGGAGGGTTTTCCAACCCTTTGATAAACATCGCACGACTAACAATATTCCTTTTCATCCTCATGGAGTGTAGGACACCATAAACTTGTGCATAAGACCTTCTGCACAATGTCTTTCCCTACATAATGTCCTCCTGCTATTCCATCGTTCACTTCTTCCATTATAATTGGCCTTTCCTGTTTGACTATACAATGTCATGGTATTTTTTCTACACCTAGTTTATATAAGCTTCTTACAATTAGTTGGTAGTCCGTAGCCTTTACTACCAACTAATTTTTCTGTGTGAGAATCATGTCTGAGGGGGCCATTCTTGTACTGAGGAACTGTACAATATCTATAAAATAATCATCTACCATCGTAATGGAGAATAATTGGACGTCTGGCAAGCTATCATCCAGGTTTACTAACCCTTCTCTTGATAGAATGTGTGACAAGTGTTCGGGTCCTGCATTAAATTTACCTAGTTTTACTACTACTTTGAAGTTGCACTCATGGAACGTTAGGAGCCAGCTGCAAATCCTCCCCCTCAAAACTGGCTTGTTGACTAGATATGTCAGTGAAAAATGATGTGTGTAAATCTTGAAATATGAACATAGTAAGTAGTGTCTAAACTTCTGCAGGCATAGACCATAGCCAATCCCCCACAATTTTTTGTGGTATAATTTTTCTCCATTGTTGATAGTTCCCTACTTTCAAAATGATTGGATGATCTATATCTCTTTCACCTGGATATGAAAATATCACTCTCAATGGTATTGATGATGCATCCATGTGTCTTTGCTCCAATCCAGAAAAAAAAATATCAACGCAGTTACTAACTTTATGTTTTAGTGTGTCGAGTCCTTTCTGGAAATTGTCATTCCACTAGAAATTCATGTCTTTTTTCAACAATTTTCCATCAGGGTTGTAATTTGGGCATATCCTTTGATAAATTTCATGTAATAATCAGTATGACCCATTGTCACACATATTTGTTTGAATGATGCAGGTGGTTTTAAGTCTAGAATAACTGCAATATTTGTGGGATCATTTATCAAGCCTTGTTTTTATACAATGTGTCCCAATAATATTCCAAACAGTGCACAACAAATACACTTCTTCAGGTTTAAGGATATCTAATGTTTTCTACACTTATCCAACATTAGTCTTAGCAATTCAACATGATATTATAATAGGATAAATATAGTCCAGTCATCCAAGTAGACTTTGAGAAACTTGTGATTGAACTCCTTAAACACTGCAACAACTACTTTGGAAAAAACCGTAGGGGAATTATTTAACCTAAACGACATTATTGTCTATTGAAAACTTCCACATTCCATCACGAATGTAGTCTTATGTCTATCTTCTTACGCAATTATTAAATGATGGTATCCTAAAAAACCATATATTAATGAATAGGCCTCTTGGCAACCTTGGTTTTCTAGTACTTCGTCTGTAAATGGTGTTGGGAATGGATCATGCAGAAATGCATCACTCATTTTCCTCCATTCGATACATATTATTTTTCCACATGTTTTATTGTCCTGGAATACTACTGGACTTATCCATTTGTATTCCTCAACCGGTTCAATAACTCCTGCTTTCATCTTGCGATCTATTTCTTCCTTAAATTTTTCTTTATCTATTGGGTTCAATATGTAGGGTCTCTATTTTACTTGTTCAACACCAATTTTCAGTGAGATCCTCATCTCCCCAAGCTCACCCAATATCCATTTCATCACTGAGAATGTCATGGGAAATAATTCTTGATATTCATGCAGTATATCGACTATCTCTTCTATGGTTTCCTCATCGTAGTAATCGCCTATCTGTGCAAAGTTAGGGTCTTCCTCTGTTCTTTTATTAACTTTACATGTCTTGAATGGTTGTGCATATGTTTTACATTCCATATTTTGGCCCTCTACTATATTTTATTGTTATGTTTCATGTACCTAGATGTTGGAATGATCATCATCTTCCTGATCCTCTTGTGCAACATCATAACATTCCAATAACTTGTGAACCATCATGGAGGTGTCGTGTGAGCTACATATGGATATTACTTCGATTTTCTCTTCTTTAGAAAATATTTTATGTTTATTTTCTTGTAGTGTTGCACTTATTAGGGTCGACTTACTCTAAAAGGTGAATGTTACTTGGAATCATTTAGTTATGTACTCCCATTCTGTTTTATCTGTGTACATCTCCAGTTCTAAGTACCGGTTCTTTGGAATGGTATCCATGGTGTGTATAAAACTATGTGTCCATTCTTTCCTTGGGACCAATTTCCACATTTTTTCACACTCTGCAACATGCTCTATTGGGTTTCATTCCTTGGTATATTTATGCATCATGTCTCTCTCTTTGATATTAAATATTATCTGAATTAGTGCCCTACACTATGTCCAATATTCCATGGTACCTTTCTGTGTCACCCACTATCTTGCAGGGGTGTATTTTAATACAATGTCTAGTGCTAGCATCCTGTGTTTCTATATATGTCAAGTCTTCATACTTGGGAAGGTTGCACAATTATATTCCAATCCAATGTAATGACCTGGTCATGCATGCACATTGTCGTGTTGAGACTTGATGCACCCTCTGTTTCTAGTTTTCCAAACCTAATTAAAAGTATTATGTACACGAATTGATGCTTCACAAAATCAGTGCCCCTTCTGTGGTGGGGTTAACATAGTCATCCATCCTTGTAGTCATGTTTTATAGGTGATCAATTTCATCACCTTGTGTTGGTTCTATATACCACCTTCCTTATTTTGGGTCTAAGGGTGTAGTCAGTTTCAGGTCTCTGACTTCAAATATCATCTCTTTACTTTTCCAATTTATGATGGAATGGTTATCAGAGGCCAATTTTAGTCCCATTAATGCTCGATATGGTTGGTTGTCATCCACAATATCGATAACTTGAAAACCTATGACGTTGCACACTCCATCTATATTCACAGGTATGCGTGTTAATATTCCAATAGGTACTATTTTGTATTGATTTGCTAGTATCAATTGGATGGGTGACCATGCTAACTTTGGTTTCCCCATCAAATCCCATGACTGCTCAAGTAGCATGTTCACATCAGACCCTAAGTCTAAGATCACATTCTCTATGTTGTATTCTCCAATCTACGTGTTGAACCTAAATTATTTGTTGGTTCTTTTCTTATGCAGTAGCTGGTTCACTACTTTATTTTTAGTAGGGACTATGTCATGGGCTTGGAGAGCTTGCAATAGGGTGACAGAATCACCCGATGCTCCTAGTCACTTTGTGACACCGCAATCATTCATTTGACAAGAAATCTACATCAAACTACTTAATTCAGATTAGGAATTACTCCATTACATCTTTGTTTATTATTTATGTTATATCTACATTATCTTATACTTAGTTTCGAAAGTAAAAGAAACCATTCGCACAAGTAACAATATGAAATGTACAAGTGGGTGGAAAAACCCTCCTAACACCTAAATCCATAACCAAAAAAATAGTGTGTCGATCTCAACTTGTTCCCCAAAAATAAATTCCAAAAAAGGGCAACTTCCATTTAGGTTACATACAAAACCTTTCATAAAAACCAATGTTATTGGATAAATTGGTGAATGTGGACATAAATTGATCTCCCTAGATCCACCTGGATATAGAACAAAACAAGACAAGACATGATGCTTTCCCTAATATTTAATCATTGAGTTTACTATCAAACAAGAGATGAGTGACATACCTTTGAGTATCTCTTCCTTATGTGTTTGTTGTCCTTGCTTCGCTTCGGTGCTCTTGTGATATTTTTTTTGCAATGAAACACAAACCAACCAAAGTGTAAGCAACAATAGTATATTCAATGAAAACTTACACATGTGATCAAGGAGTCATGTAATAAAATGAGAATGATTTTATGGGAAAGAAAAATTCCACTGTATTATATTAAGTAAAAGTGGAAGATAGAACCAAACAACCTTGATGTTGCAAGGTTCCCTTTCAGTGGCCCTTTTCTCCAACACACACACTTACCCCAAAATTGCATGAATAAGATCTACAATAACTTGATGGACCAATGAAGACCTCAAACATCAATTGAAATAGAATCCCTCACACAATTCTCATCGTATTCTTTCATTAATTGCTTGCTTACTTGTTTGCTTAACCTTTTCCATGAGAAATCCATCATTATATAGGAGAAAGAGAGATGGTTAAAAATATTAGGATGATCCCACCAAATCAGAGAAGCAAGTAGGATCCCAACCATACATATGCCACCTCATATTCTAGAATATCTATTCTAGAACTTTCTTGAAATTCGACCTTTTCTTAGTCTTTCAACATCGCCACACCCTGGCTATAGTGCAGCTTATAGAAATGTCACAAGCCAGTTTCATGACAGCCTGCGACAATCAGGAATTTTCCCACTGTACCTTATGGCTGGCCTGCGGAGGCCTTCAAAAAACAAGTTTTGTAGAAGAGGGAGCTAGTCACTTTTCTCATGAAGAAAGGTTCTTTTGGAAGCCTGAACACATGCTATAGAAACATCACCAGAGTGACTAAAATAATGTGTAACAACCACCAAGTCTTATCACCTAGAAAACCTGTGCATTTTTGCTTCATTTCCATAGTTTTAACTAAGCTTTCTCTAGTTCATCTTCTGAGAAACTT
The DNA here is from genome assembly GCA_009831015.1 of Picea engelmannii. Classification (NCBI taxonomy): domain Eukaryota; kingdom Viridiplantae; phylum Streptophyta; class Pinopsida; order Pinales; family Pinaceae; genus Picea; species Picea engelmannii. The sequence continues at coordinate 89,167 of ML824985.1, forward strand.
GCTTCCTTGCGACAAAATCATTGTGACCCATGACACCCTTCTTCTTTAAAAACGTTCATTCTATTCCACATCCCTTAGTCTAGATGATTTATCCTTGCCTGCCTCAGTAAAACCTTCCCCAAGGCAGCCCAAGTTACCCTCATGGGCCTACTTGTCGCCTTAGGGGGGATCTCAACTTCTTTCCTTTGTCGCTACATCATAAGTCAAGTCCATGATTTTGATAAAGTGTCACCTTGCCTGTCTCCCCTTGTATTTCTCAATCGAACCAGTATATAGAAGAGTATTTCCCTTGGTTAAGGGGCACACCTTTGCTAATTGAATCATCACTTGGTGAACTGACGCAAAACTTCATGTTCAAGTTGACATGTCAAAGGGTGCACACCCCTATCTTTTGCGTGCTCCACCTATCTATACAATGTCCATGTATTCATCTTTGGGCCGACCTATTGAAGGTCACGTTCCCCTGTCTCGTGCACACTCCAACCCCAGGCCCACTTGCCACTTCCGCATTTCAATAATTCACCTAGGCGTTCTTGTCCACTGAGCACCCCTCACCAAACCTTCAATTGTCGCACACTTCACCAACTCAGTTTTAACAGGTGCGTCCATCACCAGGTGCTTTGCACCAAGTCATGTCATGCATTATGCTCAATCATATTGCAATCATGGGTGTTCCTATCTTCAAGTTCTTCAATCATGTAGTTGTTCCTTGGAATGCACCAAATGAATCCCAACTCCACCCTATATATAGTCGTTTTTCCAAACTAAGTTCTCTTCATCTTGCCTTGTCCATATATGTCTGATATGGAGGAGTGCGTGCACCCGAGTCAAGATCTGGTGTGTGACATGCGCCCCCACTCAAATACTTTCCATCCTTGACAAGCATCCATATACGAGTCTTGGATTCTAATGGAAACCATATTCATAACCATTGCGACAAATATTTTCCCAATCCAACCACTTCCATCATGCTTTTCACACATCCTAGGATCCACATTTTGAGAAATTTGGGTGATCAATCCAACTTCGTGCCCAATCTGTGAAAAAGTACTCTGCAATCCATCATATAGTTGTTTTGGTTTAGACATTCCCCACATTGTCCATCCCTTTCTTTGTTTTTTGATATTCTTCAAGGAGTTCCATCACAGTGCCTGTTGACCCTTGACCAAGTTTTGCGAGTTTCTTAGTCATGTTGAAGGAGGAGCACAAGTCAAAGAGGAGATCATAGGATCTTGGCCCCCTTTTGGGTGCATTTTTGGGTTTCTGGGAATATGTAACGGGAATGGGATGTCGGCCAATGGGTTTACCCATGTTTTGGCCTATTTTTTAATGTATATATAGAAGGATAAGCAATGTACAAATAGTTCGGTGTGTTAAGTGGGAAAGGAATGGCTAAGTGATAGATCTATGTGATCAAGGGATTGTAAGTGCTTTGTGCATACTGTGTAAGACTTGTAGAGCTGAGTGCAAGTCCCTGTGAGAGATTGTAGAAGGCTTTGTGTTGTAACGCAAGGAAGAAGGATCTAGCTAGTTGCACAGATCTTCTGTCCTGTGTGGAGTAAGGGTTTTGAGGCTCTATGCTTGTAACCAATTGAATGAACACAACAAAGAAGAAGAGTTGGTGGACGTAGCCCCAGGGTGGGGGTGAACCACGTAAACATTGTGTTATGTGCTTTGTTCTTTGTCTTGATGTGTTCATATGTTATATGTTAAGTGCTCTGATATGTTTAGATAGATCTATTCATGCTTGGTGCTTATTATACGTTAGAATGTTAGATCTAATCTATATATTCATGATTAGTGCTTGATATGCTCATTCTGATCCATTTGTATATGCTAAGTGCTTGAATACCATAGATTAGTGTGAATGCTGTGAAGTTCTATCTTAAAAGCGAAGTGGTTATTGATTGTATATTGAGGAACTAATGGTGCTAAGTGCTCTAGTAAGCTGTATAATCACAGATCTATGTCCCAACTAAGGTTGTAGACACTTGGGTCCTGCAACCCCCCTTGCCACTACCTCGGGTGAGACTTCATCTGCTTCAAAGGTGTTGTTGAAAGGGCCGGTAGTTAGGACTTTGTTGGTTAAGTGTTGTAGCGTTGAACACTGGGTCTGCCCTTGTGCCAAAAAATGGTTCTGTTGCCGGGACCTAAAACTATGATTGCTGGGAACTAAGAAAGAAGAAGCTCTGTGAAAAGATTCATCCTAAAATTATGAAATCTCTGTGGGTAGATCTATGACCTAGTGTGCAGTATTCTACTTGACTTATAAAGATCTATGCTAAAGGAAGAAGATCAGATCTGAAAGAAACAAGCCTGATCTGAAGAAAATAAGATCAGATCTGAAGGAAAGAAGCACGATCTGAACGCTTGGCACTCTAAGAAAGGTAAAAGTAATAATTTATGATCAAAAGAGGTAAGATATGCAAGCTGTGTGCCCTAATAAAGGTAAGACTAGTTAAAAGTGTTAGATCTGAAAGCTTTGTGCTCTATAGAAGTAAGATAAGTGGAATTTTTTGTTTCTAGAGTATGGATCTAGGTCTGTTTAATAGAGTCTGTCCTAGTTTGAAATCTAGGGAATTAATAGATGAAAGAAGATTTAATATGAGTAGATCTGATAAGAATAGTGAAATATATGTTATACCTATGCAAAGAAAGAATATTTGTACTAACAAATGGATGCAGGATCCTAGAAATAAGTTGTTGTAGGTTAACTCATATGATCCCAGTGTGCATTACAAAAGAAGTTGGGGATCATTTAAAAGGAAGAGAGGATTAACCCTCTATTACAGTTGCAGAAGGCCGAGACATATTGCTAAGGAATTCCCTGGTGGAAGACCTAGTTGTCTTTGTTGTAAATATCTAGACCATGAAGTATTAGATTTCCCTAACATGATTGCTAATCTTGAAAGTATGAACCTAAATAAAGAAAACCCTAAGGAAGATCTAGAACCTATGGATGAACCTTAGAAAGAATCAGAGAAAGCATTGCTATAGATGAAAGAAACCTTGAATGACCATTGACATGTCAACTTATCAAAGATATTCAAAGAAAAGGAATGCATCGAAGCAAGAATAGGAGACTTCGACATTGACTATGTTCTAAATGAGGAAACACAGATGAATATTATGCCAGAGAGAACCTGCGAAGGTATAGGAAGGCCTGCTATGATCCCTTCACTAGGAGGAATAGGTTTATTCAGAGGAAACATAGTAGACCTATGTGGAAGGCTTGCTCAAATACCTATCACTGTCAATGGAATTCGATAGAAGAAGATTTTGAGATTATTAAATTTGTCGAAGACAGCGCCCCATTTACCATGCTAATAGGAAAATCTTGGATTGATAAAGACCAATCCCGACGAAAGGAAGAATAATATGTTTTGAAACAGAAGAAGCAAGAGTTAAAAGACTTTACGACAAGAAGGATTTCACAACATAAGAGAATATCATAGATATTTAATGCTAGCAACCAGGATGTTAAAGCTAAGAGAACGCTAGAGGATCCACAGAAGATTCAGTTACCTATCCCAGAAAAAGAAGAAGTATTATCCAAGAACCCTAGGAAATAATTTCAACAACGCGAAGTAACTAAGACCAAAGAATAAAATAATTGGAATAAGAAAATCACTACCGAGACGAATCTCACTAGAAAGAAGGATAGAAAGTTAAGAAAGAAGAGGGCTAATACTAAAAGGTTACAAGAGGTTCTAGAGGAGACCTTGTAGAAAGAAAAATTACAGAATTGGAGCTTCACCGAGATATCAGAACAACGACACATGGAACTTCGCCATGACAAAGAAATATAGTTGTTGAGGCTGATATATCCATTCGACTTCTGCTCCAAATGGACATAAAAGAAGTAAAGGTTTGTCATTTGACTGTTGGACCATGCCATAACGGATTGAACATGAGTTAATGGAGGCTCATATCCATTACAAGCCAACCATTGTCGAATTACCTATTTAGCTCATCGTGCCACACACCGAGAACACTTTTGACAATCCATAATTCGATCTCACAACCTAAGCCAAGTTTATACAATGATCATTTTTCTCTCATTCTCTATCTCATTACCATGTTTGAGTTTTTCCCCGATCTCGCAAATTGTGTACCCTAAGTGTGTATGTCGGAAGCATTGAGCGTTGTAGAGAAAAATGTTGAGGATGTTTTGATCGACTTGATGATAGAGAGATTCATGTTGGAGAGAGAAGTGTCTATAGGTGTACAAACATCTTCGACGAGAGGACCATAGGCCTCTCTTTCCATTGCTTGAGCCAGACCATCTTGGCCTGCTGATGAGAAATGAACGAAGCACAGAGATGATATCGCGAATGCTAAGATGATTCTGAGCATTCTACCTGCTTATCTACCACCTATGAGAAGCACAATAAACCGAGACAGTGTGCCCTGAGATCTTGAATATGAATTGGTCAGTACGTACCTTCTGAAGGCGATTACACAGTGCACGTAGACCAGGATAAGATCACAGTGTTGAAGTTTAGTGACTTCAACCTCGATGACAGAAAAATATACAATATTCTATCCCCATACAAGTATCTGACTAGAACCAAGGGAAACAATTCAAAGGTCGTTCCGCAGCAGTGGACCATGAACCTCATGTAGTCCACACTGCTTAATGTAATGAATATTCCTCACTTCGAGAGGCATCAAGAAGTGAACGCATGTGTCAAGTTGTTTTTGTCCTGCTATCATGGAGTATACTTATGGTTTCACTGTCGCATCACTGTGGATCCGAATTTGATCAATCAGATCACAGGGCTTAGCTTGCAAGGTCCTGATCCACAAGATTTCTATCCTGGAAAGACCACAGATCATGCTCTTTCCCAAAGGATAAAGGATACTTACAACGACGTAGATAAGGGTACATGAGGCTACAAGGTAGTCTCTATCCAAAGTCGCATAGTGTGCCTTTCCTGTCAGTTGATCGCAAGAAAGCTAGTTCGCAAGAACCGACCAACCCAAATAACTGGATTCGTAATCGACCTCATAGGGAAGTGCGCAGAGGGACTATAGATGAATTGGGTGAAGTACCTCATGAACCAAGTTGAACTAGATTGCAGGGAAGTGCAGGATCAGGGATACAAATTCCATTTCAGCTGGATTTTTATCTCGATCGCTTTCATCGCATGGGAGATGCCGAAAGGTGTGACCTTCCTAGACACCGAGTCATATGAACCTCTAGCCACAAAGTTCAGTACATTGTGGTACTCTAGCAACATGAACAAGAAGTGGTAATCAAATGTTGTCTTCCACACCTATTATAACCAGTTGAAGGTAGCCATACAAGCCACGCCTCGCATAACCCCGAACACACTTCAAAGGTTTAGACCCTTGATGAAATTCAACGTGGACTGCCATTTTATCTATATCACAATGCGCGTTGATGAGCATAAACAACAGTTACAATCATACTACAAGTTAACGAAGGATGACTTGGAGGATATTACCAAGGAATGGTCGACATACCTCCTTGTTCCAGTGGACCCTATAGAGATGTCCAATGTTGACAGCCCTGAAACTGCATCGGATACAGTCGAACCTAGAAAGATAAAGAAGACTGAAGAGGTCCATGATTTATACAATGCATCCATGAAGACTACATCCATCTTAGAAGAGAAAGGAGGTGATGTCACATAATTCGAACAGAAGAAAGGTGAGGTTACACCGTCAAGAGATGAAGAGGATACCTTGAAGAAAAGGAAGGCTTCCCCTCGAAAACCTTCTTCAAGGAAGAAAATGAAAGCAACCAGAACCAAATTCGAGACCACCCTCACATCATATGACTTCGAATTCATCATCACAACACTGAATGATATTCGCTGGAGATAGAAAAGAAGCAAGAAGCTAAGTAGGAGGAGGTGTTCAGTTGGATTAAGGATTAACTCTATGGAGTGCAGCAGGCACTACAGTCTAGCTGTGCAGTATCCACTGCACCCTTGACAGTTGGAACACCAAAACAAGGTGATGAGCTTGCCCAATTACATCACATTGTTGATACAGTTGAAGCTCGCGTTCAACGAGCCCAGGAAGAGACCGCACAAGACACCCAGGCTTTAGTGCAAGTACAGAAAGACCTTGAGGACCAAAGAAGTGTTGTAGAAAAGGAAACGCTTGCTCTCCAAGAAAAATGGGATGAAGAAAAAGTAGAGCTACAACAAAGAAAGGAATAGTTTCTCATCGAGCAACTTGAACTTAAGGAAAGGGTCAAAAGATAACTTCTCTCTGTGACAATCGTCAAATTACAGACCGAGGAACATGTTCCACAGTAGGTGGCACAACTAGAAGAGGTAATCTAGAAGCTACAACAATGCATCACCAACTTAGAGCTCCATGCAGTACCTGAAACCCCAAAGGAGATAAGGAACCAAGGAGAAGAAAATTCTCATAGCACAGTTGACAAACCAAAAGCTCTTACCTTGGAGTGCAAGCAACTCAGTACTCATAGCATCCAGACCTATGAAAATCTCACTGAAAACCCGAAATTGAAGACACTGGAGTCGCAACTCCAAGAAGTGAAGAAAAATGCAGATACACTATAGGCACAGCTAAAGGCCCTGTCAGCTGCAGACAGAATGAAGAGGTCTCAAGAATAACGCACAACTCAGCATCAGATCCATATGATTCAAAGAAAAGTGATGGAAGTCACTCAACAACTTCAACCTATGCAAGAAAATACATGTCTTCTATTTACAGAGGTCGAGAGCCAAGGAGCAAAGCTAGAACAGGTCATCCTCACAACAAAACAATGATTAGAAGGGCCAGTGAATGATGCAGTGATCCAGGAGTTCAACGAAAAAGAGTCCACAACAAAGAAATAAGTAGAAGAAGCCCGAGCCAAGCTCGAGGTGTTTGAGGCAGAGTTTCTCATACCAGAATGACTCAAGATGAGTCACAGGTGAGTGTTGGGGGCTTGTTGGCCCTTGACCAAGTTTTGGGAGTTTCTTGGTCATGTTGACCTATTTTGGGACTTCGACAGCTTGTCGAAGGAGGAGCGCAATTCGAAGCAGAGATCACGGGATCTTGGCCCCCTTTTGGTCCCCTTTTTGGGTTTTTTAGAATGTGTAACGGGAATGGGATGTTGACCCATGGGTTTACCCATGTTTAGGCTTACTTTTTAATGTATATATAGAAGGATAGGCAATGTAGAAAGAGTCTGGTGTGCTAAGTGTGAAAGTAATAGCTAAGTGCTAGATCTATGTGATCAAGGGATTGTAAGTGTTATGTGCATACTGTGTAAGACTTGCAGAGCTGAGTGCAAGTCCCTGTGAAAGACTGTAGAAGGCTTTGTGATGTAACGCAAGGAAGAAGGATCTAACTAGCTGTGCAGGTCTTTTGGCATGTGCGGAGTAAGGGTTTTAAGGCTCTGTGCTTGTAACCGATTGACTAAAGACAATAAATAAGAAGAGTTGGTGGACATATTCCCGGGGTGGGGTTGAACCACGTAAACACTATGTTGTGTGCTTTGTGCTTTGTCATGCTATGTTCATATGTTATATGCTAAGTGTTATGATATGTTTATATAGATATATTCATGCTTGGTTCTTATTATATGTTATAATGTTAAATATGATCTAGATATTCATGCTTAGTGCTTGATATGCTCATTCTGATGCATTTGTATATGCTAAGTGCTTGAATACCATAGATTAGTGTGAATGCTGCAAAGTTTTATCTTATAAGAGAAGTGGTTATTGACTATATATTGAGGAACTAATGGTGCTAAGTGCTCTAGTAAGATGTATAATCACAGATTTGTGTCCTAGATAAGGTTGTAGACAATTGAGTCATGCAACCACCTCTGCCACTACCTCGGGTGAGAATTCATCTTCTTCGCAGGTGTTGCTAAAAGGGTTGGTAGTTAGGGATTTGTTGATGTGTTGTTGTAGCATTGAAACCTGGTTCTGCCCTTGTGCCAACAATGACCACATGTTTGGACTCATGAAATCAATTTCTCGCATCCCTACTCAGGATTCAATATAAATCTCATATTCCTACTCATGGATCGGTCTATGTTTTCTATTCAGTCCATTTTCCCATCGACTTGTGAAACCAAGGCTACTTCTCACCTTGTATTCTTTACGATGTTGCTATAAGATCAAAATATTATTCCAATCCAACTCTTCCAAAGTTATTCAAGTTTAAGGGACCACTGAAACAATCCCTCACCTTCTTCCAATGAAGTCACGTTCATGCCAATAAATCTTTCAATCAACAACTCTAAGACAATATGCACTAGCTAATCTCTCCAATAATGTTCATGCACTTGATGTCCCATACTGCCAAAAATTTGATGTCCGATACCACTAACAAATATTCTCAAATCTCTTGCCATGCATCTATCCCATTGTAGTTCTTGACAAATTTCTTGAACGACTCCCTTGTTCTCTCTTCTCTCTTCATTGAAATGGAATTTCATGCCTTCTACCATTTGTTCCTTCATTATTTTTTCTTCTACGAAAGTTGTTTTTTATTTTTTTCATTGTCACACCTAGCTTGTCTCATATCCAATCTATTTTAAAATACAAGGAGATAACCACACGATTGTCACCCATACGACCAACTGAATCCATTCTCTTTACCCATCCGATAGAGTGTGGGATTCCTAGGAATTTACCATCGCTACTACAAATGTTCCCTTCATGAAACCTTGGTTCAATTGATGGGTCTACCTAAGTAAATCATTATCCTCACTTCATTCATCAACCTCCCATCCTCTTCCTTACATGTTCATGTAATGCTCCAAGTACACTAGTTTCACACATCCATCAATCACGTCCACACTACTTCCTTCGTGCTTCATTTCATCCTTCCTATGCATTCCTACGATCTACATAAGTTTGTAACTTCCTTAAAAAATATCTCAACATACTTTCCAAACCTCCCAAAGTGGAACAAGCCATCCAAGGACTTCCATGCCTAGACACATCTGATCCAATTTCTTTGTCAACTCCAACCAATGATCCCTTTGATATTTTCATCATACCACATTTGTAAGTATCATGAGAATTAATTTCCTATACTATGTACCATACCATTATTAGGATCACATAACACTATCCTCACATGTTTTGGTCTAACTCATTGTGGCTTTCTATCAACAATCTCTTTGGTCGACTCTTTGTTGCCTCCATTTGTTTTTTGGAGCGAATTGTCTTGCCTCTTCCAAGACACTTCTTTGTTTGGATATATGTTGTGATGGTTAAGTCACCTCATGAATCAAACAATATGTATGATACACTCATTCACCAAATAATGTCATCCAACTCTTCAACCAAAATACACGTCTCACTACCTTCTTTGTTACAACAATCCCTTCAACACAGTGAATAAGAAAGTGTAACAATAGTCCAACTTGTCCCCATTTATGTCACCAAATATTCTTAAGTCCTTCTTCTGGAACTTGCCCAAGTATGTCTCTATAAGTCTTTGTTCACATCTTCCCTCTTCTGAGCCTCTAAACTATTCATGTATTCAATGAAGTTCGCAGAACCTAGGCCTCTCTCAAGTCTGTGATGGAAATAGGCTTGTCTTATCCTCAATTAAGTCTTCTTGTCTCTCTTCAATGATCCCAATGCAAAAAAACATATTTGCAAATAATTTTGAATGAACATACATGTTTAGGACTTCTTTGGCATCTTCATGGTTCAAGTCTTCTTTTTGTCACAAGTATTCAACTGAAAAACTGCGATGTTCAAAATCTATCTAGGTCACTTTCCTCATGGCTATTCCCAACTAAACCCATATTCCATTTCTCATTCTATTATCTTTGCACCCTACAATTTCTCATCAATAGGAAACCATTCACATCAACCGATCATTAAGTTTCTTGTTGTTAACTCACATTCGTCTGAAATATGGAATCGTCAATTGCAACCCAACTAACCCAACTTCTCTTCAGTAGTTCACAACATGAAGTTGACTTGGTGGAAAATGTACCTAGATTTTATCCAAACGATGCATTCAATTGAACCTTCCTTCTCCTTTTTTTATTTTCACTCCCTGTAATGTCTTCGCACCGAGACACCATGCACAAATATTAGTAGTGCATGACACAAAGTTTTCACAGTGGAAATCGTGCTCAATTTTTTTCCTTAAGACTAAACTTAATTCTAACATCCCAAGTCATGATGGTGACCCAGTTCACCAACTTCTCAAAACATTGTCTTGAACTTCTACAATCACTTCTAAAATCATGTGATGGTGCTTCATTCTATCAACATAGAACTGCCTTTGCAATCACCCATTGCCCAATGTACCCAAACTGACATTTCTCACCTACTTTAGTTTCTACATTCTAATACCATATGTCACAAAAGTGACAATGGTGAAGAGTTCACTGATTCCTCCAAGGTCTGAACAAACTGTCTCTAATACCACTTTTCATGGTCCTAGCGAGCTTGCGGTCGAGTGACAGAATCACCCGATGCTCCCAGTCACTGTGCAACACCGCAATCATTCATTTGACAACAAAGATACACTGAACTACTTAATATGGAATACGCCTTAATTCATTACATCTTCATTTATTACTTATTCTATGTATGCATTATCTTATACTTAGTTGTGAAAGTAAAAGAAACCATTCATACAAGTAACAAGACAAAATGCACAAGTGGGTGGCCAAACTAGCCTAACACCTGAATCCATAACCAAAATAGTAGTGTGTCAAGATCAAATCATGCCACATAAAGAAATTCCACAAAAGGGGAGCTTCCATTAAGATCACATACAAAAAATCTCAGGAAAACCACCAAGGCTCATCACCAAGCCAACCCATCTACTCTTTCTTCATTTCCTTAGTTTGAATGAAACTGCCTCAATTCATCTTCTAAGAAACCAACTTCCTTGCGATGAAATCAATGCAACTTGTGACACCCTTCTTCCTCACAAGCCTTCATTCCATGCCATCTCCCTCATTCTAGATGAGGTTTCCATGCATGCCTCATTATAGTCTTCCCCAAGGTAGCCCAAGTTACCCTCATGGGCCTACTTGGATCCTTGGGGAGGGATATCACCCTCCTTCCTTTTTTTCTTCCTTAGAATTCAAGTCTAAAGTTACAAGAAAGTGTCACCTTGTCCTCCTCCCCTTGGTTCACCCAACCAAACCAATATATAGAAGATCATTCTCCTTGGTCAAGGGGTGCTCCCTTTCTAGCCGACGTCACTTGTCCAACCAACAAAACTCTTCATGTTCAAGCCGAAATTCCAAAGGGAATGCACATCTATCTCGTGCATGATCTACCCCTATCTCACGTGCACTCCAACCCCGAGTTGAATTTTTAATTCCACATTTTGATAAGTCACCTGGGCACACTTGTCCACCAAGTGCCCCTCATCAAACCTTCTCTTGTCACACACTTCACCAACTCAGGTTTAATGGGTACGCCCATCAATGGGAACTCCACACCAAGTCATGTCACACATTATACTCAACTGAATCACAATGATGGGTGTGTCTGTCTTCCTGGTGCTCCACATCAACTCTCTCAAGTCTGTCGATCATGGAGTTGTTCCTTGGCGCACACATAAGAAATACCAACCCCACCCTATATCAACTCGTCCATCCAAATCGAGTACTCTCAATCTTGCCTCATCCATCTAAGTCTATGATGGAGGAGCACATGCACTCTAGTCAATATCTAGAGTGTGACATCCTACCCTTCCTTGAGTCTAGTCATTGATCATAGAGCATAATGTATGCAATTCCTTTTCATGTTCTACCAAGTCTTGACAAATTTGCAAAAACAATTCTAAGGTGCTTACCTTCTCAAGTGATCTTTTGGTCATGATTTGGTCCTTAGTGGGATGCATATCCCCCATAGGTGGCGTGGATGATGTCCAATATTGTAGCAAGAGTTCTTTCCTTTCTTTTTTATAGGTAGTATTCTCTTCCTGTGGGTCAAATGCTCGTGTAGGTTCTTCTTATTTCTTTACCCACTTCTCAACTGGTGTCCTTGCATTGGTTGCATCCATCCCTATTTTGGTTCCTTTCACATGCAACTACCACTATTTTGGGTCCTTTATCCCGTATTTCGATGGATATCTTTGGAATATTTAGGTTCTGGTTCAGATTCCCTCTGGCCTTCCATTTTTCTAGTAGTTGTGGTAAGTCCTTTGTCGCATGTTCTAACACCCAATAGTAAGCACATGTTGTGTAGGGATTTTGGAAATCCCACACTAAGTGTTCTAGTTGGTTACAATTATAGCATACTCTGCGGCCTCTTCCTCCTCACCCAAATTTTGTTCGACCTCACCCCCTACCGAATCCTCCTTGGTTTCCTTGGTTAAATCCTCTTCAAGTATTGTACTTCCCTCCTCCTTCTATCACAGTTGTTATCACACAAGTTGCAGGTTAGGAAAATCTCGATCGAACCACCAAAATGGTGATAACTTAGAGAGAACCTACCCACTATCACCTTAGGTAGGTGTTCCCGTCACTTTATAGGTGAGGTAATCACCTCAAGGGGGGAATATCAGTGACCCTATGAAGGGTTGAGATAAAAAATGTGTTGTGTGAATTGATGCCCCCAAAGGTTAATTTTATATATGTAAAAGGGAACTTGGTAATGAGTCTTAAGGGTTGATTTAGGTTGCCAAATCTTTGAGTAACCTTCAAGGATATAATACCTACCAAAGACACAAGGAAAACCAAGATACAATCAAATATATCAATTTTACAAGAAAGTTAAGACAACTATCCCTAATAGCAGTTGTTAGTAAAATTATATATCAAAAAATGAAATGGCACAATAAGTTTCTAAAAATTATAGAAATCAAGTGAATGATGCAAGAGATAAACTACCTAAACACTAGTGAAACTCAATATTTAAAGACCAAGATACTAGAATGAAAATGTAAGGTTGTTGTAAACACTTTTTTCAGCAATATATATCAGCCTTATGGCTGTAAACAAGAATTTATTACATCAAGAATATCAGCCACTAAAGATTCCCCAAACTTTTCCAAAAAGTCCGCTAGGCCTAGTAGTTTATGTATGAAAACATTGAGAAACTTTCAGTTCTTTATTAGAGAGTTATTGATGAAGTTAGATTAGGGTTTTTCCAGCCCTAATGAATGAAGATAAACTTTTAATAGAAATAATAATTACCTGGAAAAATATGACTTCCTAAGGGCACAACCAAGCCAATATCATATAGAAATGATTGTACTTTGAAAAACTTGAAAATCTCATAAAATCACTTTACCCAATGCAATTAATTTTATTTCTCCAATGAAAACATTATATTAGTTCCTTAATTATCCACAATATCCCTAGGGGTGTAAACCCTCTTACTCCCTAGGGAATGAAAATCAAACTTAGGTAAATCTAGGAGGTTGTACACCCTTGTACTCCTTCTAGCAACCTTGCAATAAATGACTTGTCAAATAGCAAATGAAATGAAGCTTATTGGAGGGTGTATCCACTTATACTCCTCCTAGGGTTTCAATTAATAAAATTCATGAAACAATCAACAAGAACTAACAATTTCATATTTCCCTTACCAATTTCAAAGAGATGCGAGATGTAACCCTAGTTCACCAAGAAAAAACCATTCATAAGCAAGAGAAAATACCTCCAAGAAGTGCACACCACCTTAGCTCCACAAATCACCAAGAGAATTCACCATAAGAAATTTTCATGAGAGAGAGAGAGAGAGAGAGAGAGAGATCAATTTTCCCAAAGAAGGCAAAAATTTCAGCAAAGCAGTCTTCTCACAATGGGAAAGATATGTTAAAAATGAGATTCACATGATCTCTATTTATACAAAATGTCTAACTCATAGTTTGTCCACTTATAAAGGGTAAAACATTATATAAGGGGTCAACAACCCTTATCTTACCCCTTGCATCAAAACAATATTAAACAATTGATCTTAAAATTCACTTTCTCACAAAAGAAACCCTAAAGTAAGATGATGTCACCCCTTTAGGGTACGTTTTGGCACTCGAGCAAGCCATTGGAGAAGATGTGGAAGTCGTTGGGGATTTTTGAGCCTCCTCATCATGTAAAAATCCTTCTCCATGGTTCATATGGTGAAAATATGCCAAGTGTCAATGTGTACCTCCATCATCAGCAAACCATAGCCCCCTCATGACATCAACCCTCAAGGAGGTGATGTTTTTCCTTTCCTAGGAAATTCGTTTAGGTGGTACGGTCTTGTTTAGGTCCATCAGGATGTCTTCTAGGCCTCCAGAGGAATGTATATGTCATCTGGAATGTGGGACATAGGCATCCATCCGATGGGATTATTTCCCCATGGAAGCCCAAGATAGGGTTGTTCTCCCAAAACTGGCAACCAATCAAGGTCCTGCAAAACAAAATTGTACACCCTACAAATATCTCAAGTTAAAGATATCATGGAAAGTAATAAACCACATGTAATAAGCAAGGCACATAAACATGTGCATCAAAACTAACTCATCTCAAAAAAATTCTCAAAACCCTATACAATTAACCAAGTTTAAGTATGGAAGGGGTGTCATAAGAGTCCTATTGGGTAGACCAAATCCCTCAAGTAGTGGATCCTCCCAAGGATGGCCTTTCAAGGTTATGTAGTGAATGATGAGGTGGAAGTGTTTTAGGATTCATAGGTCATTGAGTTTCATGACATACAAGGGGTCATATTATCTCATTCATGGGTGCCTTTGTAGAGGGTGTGTGGCACCTTCATTTGGAATGCACTTTTTCCAACACCATATTCTTTCCATTCTTTATTTCTTTCATGTTTTAAGGAATGAGTTGAAGGCCATTGTCTTAGCGTGGTGTCTAGATAATGACAATGTCACTCACAAATACCTCGCGCAAATGAGAAGGTTGGATTATGATGAGACCCCCTTTCTCTCAGTTGTGTAATTGATATCAACTACCTTGGCTTGGTGACTAGATGGTGGTAATTTCATACTTCTAAATACCAATGATTATGATAGGAAGGCTTGTGATGAGACCTCCCATCCTCCAACTAACCCCTTACTAGGAAATCTATGACACTCACCAAGCAAGGTCAAAAGAACAATGTCCAAGAAGGTGTTCTATAATCAAAAGCAACTCAAATACAACATTTTTAAATTCCTTAAATATTAGGGTGATTCCCTTCCACAATACCTTAGTTGTACCGCATGGAGAAATACCCATCTGCATTCCAAAAGCTAGCTAGTGTGGAAGATGCACTGACGATGGATCAAAATGTGGTGTTAGAGTGGGATTTTTTATGTGCAAGTGGACATTGTTGTCCATGTAGTCTCACAACACTCCATATTTGCAACCCGAGGGACTCAAGATAGGATATTATTAGTTATCCCACAAAATATGGATAACAACAACATTCTCCTCATGAATCATGTACATGTCTATTGTGCACTCTCTTATTAGATCAAATGCATGATAATATTTCTCTTCATGTACCACTAATTTTCAAAATCTACAGAATAAGCTTCTTGGGGTATGTTGATATTTCTATAATAGCTAGCACTCATGGGGGTTATGTCCCTATTTATTTCATATATCATAGTATACTCCTCTTGGTAGCAGGTTTGGAACTCTGGTTTCTAAGTACTATGCAAAGGATGGACATTCATCTTTGTGGTGACCTTCTGTCCTGCATTTGGTGCACCATACTTGTTCACGTTTATCTTTCCCCTTTGTGATTTATTCTAACTAAATTGTTAATGCAACTAGTTGGTTTGTATCAATGCCATTCTGTTGTTGTCTTTGACCAGAGAGGATTCCAATTTCATATCAATTTAGAATCCATTGAACTACGACGTAACCTTTTTTTGTATTAAAGGACTGCGAATGTGAGGTAACAAGACTAACATGAACCACTATCTATGTTGTTGATTGGGTATTTTAAATGTTAACCTCTCCGTCACATCTTTGAACCTAGGATTGCATTCCCATACTGACTCAATTTGTACTTTCTTGATCTCCTTGAGCTCAGTAATATACTACGACACAAACTTTGGTGTCTTAAATTATTTTAACAATGTGTATGTAATCTCTAATAATGTTCTTGTTTGACCCTGTGGTGTATTACTTTGGAGCTTCATGTACCAGACTAGTGCATGTCCTCTAAATTTGTTTTCCAGTTGCGCTATTTTTGCGCCATCATCATGGAAATTATTTGTAGTCCAAATGGTTTCACATACAAACAAATGTTTCTCTGGATCCTCATATCCAATTCCTTTGAACTCTGATAATATTAGTGTATTATCTACTCCTCCCATGTTCCTAGGTGTAGGACCCCTTCCTAGTGATGCTAGTTGAGTTTGACTACCTGTACCACTACCACTACTCTGAATACTACTTCTCTAACTTCCTTTAATGATTACAAGTGATTTGGATATATCTTTGAACATTGTATTAGATTCAGGTGATGCACACAAGGTTGTTGTTTCGACCCAGGACTCATCTCAAAAAATACTTGCTAGCTCTTCTATGAATAGAATTAACTAGATATATTCATCTTCTCCCTCCATCTATTGTACTTATATGATATGTATTTTTGTATGATATTCCAGGTACTCACTATAGTTCTCTATCTCCCCTGTCACCATTCTCAACTTCTTGTACCTTCTCCCACTACACAAGACTCCAAATTCTTCTTCTCCTTCTGGTATCCCTTCTTCTTTCACTTGCATTCTCAGTATCCCTTTCGTCTATCCATTTTCCTACCCTTAGACCAACTCCTAGTCAGCAAACCCTAGTCCTTGTATGTGTGTAAAGTTCTTTATCTATGTGACTCCATCATCATTACTTATTTATCACATAACAACATTTTTATCCAGATAGCTAATGACTTTATGAATCTTCCTCACAGATCTTTAAATAAGTCTATGTATAGTATAGTCTATGGAAAATTATGTTAAATAGACTCCGAAGATACGGTCTAGCCAAAATTCCATTGTGTGGGATTTCCTATTGTCTACTGCATCGACTCATGTCACTAGTTCAAGAGTCCAGTTCTTTGGCGTAGCTGGTCTATGTCTACCATTATTTTCCACAAATATTTCTAACCATTTTGCAAAAATATTAGGAAGTTCACCGAAAAAAACCTCATGCAAGCCTTTATACACATACCTTTGCAACCATTGTTGATTCTTTAAGTGAGGGTTTTTATTCTCCTTCTATACAATTTCTTGTTCTTTTTTCTCTAGCCATTAGATTATCTCTTTCCTCGTCGGTCTCCAAAACATTCCCTCACTTTTAGATTCCAGGTCCCACCATCAGAACTATTTGTTGGCACACATGCATAGGAAGGTTCAATACCCTGGGTTCAAGATAATTAGCCCCCCAAAAAACTACAATTACAGGCCCTTTCAGCATCACCTGAAACAAGGAGAAGGATCACCCGAGGTATCTTTATGGGTATTGTAGGAACCAAGATTCTACAGTGGTGATAAAAATAAGGAAGGTGCACTCTTTCATACCTACAAGATCATTTTTCACACTATATCCTAGTCAAATTGGTTTGGTTACTTAATGCTAGGTGCATATCAGTCTATATTCTTGTCATTTAGTAGTTTAAACATACAATTAAGCTATTGAGCACAAATATATCAACAAGATCAGTAAATATAAGAATTCATCCATAATAAAGGAAAGAATTAACACCATACAAACATGAATTAACACAATACATGCATCAATAACCATTCAATAGAATTATTAGACACAGACTTACCATGGTTCACCCCTTCCTGGGCTACGCCTACAAAATATTTACTTCTTTATTAGAGTTATGTCACTCTAGTTGTGCTCTGCACTACAATAGATGTTCAATGTACAATACTCTACTTACATTCATGGATTCTTTGCACATACCATTATACAACCATCACAACTACTCAGAGTTCCTCTCTGCTACCTCTTTTGTCGCTTCTCTTGCACCTCTCCCCTCTGAACTTCACCAGTCTTTTACATATTTAGGTCCCTTTTTCTCAGGTTTTATTTCCATCTCATAATGAGTTGGATACCACTCATGCTCGGTCAATGACAACTCATTATGAGTTGGATACAACTTACAATCAACTAGTTTTCCCTAATTTTGTGCTAACCATTTCTTCTTGTCCCCCATATTCTTCTCTTTCCTCTCTCTTCTTTCTTGATCCTCTTGATATTTTTTATCCTACACATTTTCTCTTTGCCTCATCTCTTCTCATTTTTCTCTATCCAAACTTCCTTCCCAACACTTTTTTTCCCTCTATAATGATGTTAACAAACTTCATGGTAAATGGTTAGTAGCTTAAGGCAATAACCCATGGATGATTCACAAATATGTATACATATATCCCAAGGACATTATCGTCGATTGTTCATGGGGATTCACCCAAAAACATTTATCTTCCCATTTAACCAATGACTCCTACCTTTCCATTGAGACTTGAGTCAGAAATAATTTTGTTTAAAAGAACATGATGCTATTTCTTTCTCTGAAATTCAAGAACCTTACCATGGTGTTTCTCTGCTACCAGCAAGCATCCATAGCTCCGAAAAAGTCAACCCGATATCATAGATCGTGCTCTGCTACCAATGAGTGTCCATAGCCCTAAAATAGATATTTTCATACCCTCCCGATCATACATTCTGACTTGTTATTTTATGTTCGACTTCGTTGCATACGTGTCGAGAATGAACCATGGAGGAGGATATTTTTTTCTGTTGAAGGATTAGGACCATATACCTTTCATTCTTTTTCTTTTTTGAATAGTATGAGGACCAAATTTTCTCTATTTTGGGTATCAACCACACTCTCCCCTATTCCATTTCCCTTGGTATTCCAATATGATAAGGCAATTGAATTCTTTGTTCCTTAAGTGATCTACATGCATAAATGTGAACTACCAATGCATTGAATCCTTTGACCAATAAACCTTCTCCCAATTATTCCGTGAAATTTAAAACTGAGAGATAAGAATCTAGATTTATCAAATTATACCACCAGTTTGACAAAGAACACACCTAAAATCGAGTTATCATCAGAGTAATCAAAATGAGAAAATAAAACAGAAATAAAATCACACAAACAAATAAAACTGAAAAAAAAAAAATTGAAATCGCTAAACTCATCACTCAAAACAAAATTAAAAAGAAATAAAGGTAAACTATAATACATGAAGTTATCTTTGAGACAAATTATGAAAATAAATTCTTTAGGTATTGGTCATTGATGGGAAGAGCTTCAAGCTCACCCGTAAGGTTTTGTAGACGGTAAGTTCTTACCCCATTTTTCTCAGTGACTTGAAAAGGTCCAAGCCACATATTTTTGAATTTTGAGTGTTCCCCCTTTGGCTTATTGAATTTATCCCACTTAATAACCAAGTCCCCTACTTCAAATTTTTTATCCCCAACCTTGTATTTATCAAACCATTTTTTAACTGTTTGTTGATGGGCTTCATTCTTGCTTGTTCTTGTTTTTCATCATCCATAAGGAGGGTATCAATTTTATTTTTCATACTAGATGAGGGTTGTCCTCTTGAGGATTGGTAAGGCTGCAAGGATGGGAGATATAGGTTGATTGGTGAAATGAATTCTTGTATGTACATGAGAAATTAAGGGGAATTCCCTAGGGATTCTTTGGGGGTTACCCTATTATCCCATAGAGAGAGTTATGTAAAGAATTGTGTCAGTTCTGGTGACTCTCTATGACTGTCTTCTTAAGAATCCTTATTAATTTTTTATTGGTACACTCGACAACACCATTTCTTTATGGATAGTAGTTGTAATAATACTTCAATATAATCTATTTATCTAATGGAAATTCAGTCTAGAGAGTATAATAAAAGTATGTAGCGTTATCAAATACCAAGACTGAAGGTACCTCAAACCTTGTCATGATGTGTTGTTTAAGAAGTTGTATTACCACCTTATCATTAACATGGGTAATGGGAATGGATTCTGACCATCATGTGAAATAATTAGTAGAAGTCAGTATATACTTATTTTGTTTGGATTAGTTTGGGTTTTTCTCTCCTATTACATATATTCTCCATTGTTCAAATGGCCTAGAAATTGACATTGGTTATAGTGGAATGGCCTATTTCTTTTCCTTTCCAGTGCTCATATGACAAAATTCACACCTCCTGATATATACATGAGTGTCTCTAAACAAAGATTTCCAAAAATATCCATCCCTTAAAATATTATGGGTTGTAGTCTCCCTTCTGAAATGCCCCCATGCAGGACCTTCATGGAGTTCCTTCAACACCATTTCATCATCTTCCTTTTTGAGACATCTTAGTACAAATCCATCATAATTTAACAAGAAAAGTATTGAGTTAATAAGATGATGTAGGGAGGATTTTAGTATCATTTCTCTCTCAGTTTCAGGTATTTAGGGCAGCTACCACGATGGATAAAATATGATAGGTCAACATACTAAGAGTATTGTGTGGGTGGGATGTGAAATACTTCACCACACCATCAATTGAACTCGTTATCCAAACCGAAATCCCTATTTTCTATTAGATCTTCATATTTTGCATCCATTTTGCACAATCCCTAAAAGTTCTTGTCACTTTAATTTCAAGATCAAATTCTTGGATGACATCCATCAAATTTCCTCTTCCTTTCTGCATTTCCTATTGCGTGAATAGTGACCTAACAACTGGATGAGGCACTATGACCTTGGTATGATTCTTCAAGATGTAAGGTATAAAGTGTTTTACTAATTTATAGATGGTGTAGACTTGTTTGTCAATGGTTGGGTAGTTTATCTCTAGTCCTTATAAGTTAGTGCTCACGAAGGAGATAAGTGTCTAATTGTTTTCATAATTGTTTTGAGCAAGGACTATAACTAATGATTGATATGAAGATAAAGTGTAGAGATAAAAGTATTTTTTTAAACTAGGGTTGCGTAGTAAAAGGGTTTCTGATATGGAAGTATTGACATTTTTTAAAGCTTCATTTCCCTCATTAGTCCATTTAAACTGAACATCATTGTGTATCATTCTCTATAGGGTTTTAACTATCTCCGCAAAATCTAGAGTGAAATTTCTTACAAAATTAATCCTTCCAAAGATAGATTGCATAGTCCTTTTGTTATGAGGGAGTGACAAATATGAAATTGTTTTTTTCCATTCAAGATGGATATGAATACCATCCCTAGAAATGAAGTGACCTAATATTTTTCCTTCCTCTTCTCCAAATATAGTATTTTTCGGGTTCAAGGATATCCCAAACATTCGACATCTTTCAAAAATTTGGGTGAGATGGGAAATATGATCAACACTATCCTTGGAGTAAACAATAATTTCATCTAGGTATACCACTACAAATTTGTTAATTAATCCCCAAAATTCCAAATCCATGGCTCTTTGGAAAGTATCTCCAGAATTGATTAGCCCAAATGGCATGTGTTTGTAGGAAAATGTTCCCCATTTAGTTCTTAAAGTTGTTTTCAATATGTCCTCCTCTGATACTAACACCTAGTTGTATGCTAAGAAACCATCCAGAAGAAAGAATATATGCGCTATTGATATATTCTATAGAAGTTGTTCCATGGAAGGAACAAGGTAGTTATCTTTTGTTGAGGCTCTATTCATATTTATGAAATCTACACATAAACAAATTTCCCCATTTTTTTTTCTTAACGGGTATAATATTGGTGACCCATGCAGAATGTCTTACTTGGAATATTATCTCTACAACCAACAATTTCTTTAGTTCCTTCTGCATCAAGGGTTCTAAGGACGAGTGAAATTTTTTCATCTTTTGCTAGAAAGGCTTGACCTCAAGTCTTAATGGGAGAGTGTGTTGGATGATCTAGGTGTCGTACGTTTTCAAATCCTGATATGACCATGAAAACATGTCCTGGTACTCTTTGAACAAAATTAGGTAGGCATTAGTTTCTTTAGGTGACAGTGATCTCCCGAGATTGACGTTTTGGGGTTGTCAGCAGTTCATAGATTTATGAATTCATAGAATAAACAAGAACTATTGATTTTGGTTTTTTTCGGTTTCTTAAATTTCTCTCCTAAGTCAAACAGGTTCTCAAGACTAACTACTCCATGGGGAATAGTGTGGAGTTCATTATGGGTCAATTCACTGCCTTTTGTTAGGTTAGGGATTTGATTATCCTATCCTTCAATCATTTCTTGGAAAACTTCATCTCAATGGCCAAATCCCTAAAATTTTCTTCATTAGTAAAAAATTATATGAGTTGTTCATATCTCTCAAATACCCTCGAGTTAGAAATGTTATCTGGGATCGAAGGTTTGTATAACAAATCTATGGAAAAAATTGAGGCTTCATAATCCTCTAAGGGAGAAAACCTTGAATCTATTGTGGCCAAATAATTGGTGAGCATATTTTTGGATCAAGGTATGGATGTGATGTTGAATGCTAGGAAATTTTCTATCACCCTTTTAACTTCCTACTAATAATTCGTCAGATGGGGGGGATTGCAATGAATAGTGTTCTTGACTTGTCTAACAATAATTTATGAATCCCCGAAGACAACTAATTCCTTGATGTTTAAATCAATAACTTTCTTAAGTCCTTGGACCAATGCCTCGTATTCAGAAGTGTTTTTTGTGCACTCAAATTCCAATATAGAGGGAAAAAAACTATGTTTTCATGTTGGATTAATGAAAATGCATCCATCACTAGGCCGTCTTTGAGATTTTGATCCATCAAAGTAGTGAGTCTAGATTTCAGACACAAAGTTTGGAACTCCCTTTTCCTAGCCCACCTTTTGAACTATCATTTTGGTGTCCTCAAATTGAGCAAGGATATTTTGTTCAAACTTACTACATTGCTCAATTATTTTAGGACTATCATGAAGTGATAATTCTAACCTCTTGGAAAACAATACTTTGGACAAACAGGGTGAGAAATTACCAAAATCAAACTCACATGAGTAATTTCTTAAGACTAGGAATTCATTAGAGGAAGGTTCATTAGGGGCTTCCAAGTCTGTAACAGTATGCTTCAAATATATTTCTCATTTGATATTGATCATGTTGGGGTTTCCATTCAATGGTAACCATAAGTGGGACCAATATGTAATAAAATATCTATGTAATTTTTCAAACCAATCCCTACTTGAAAACATACCATAGGCCTATGGAATGTCTACAATTATAATATCTATAACATGATGAAAATTTGGGTTAGAGGCAATCTGAATCACAACATCCTTTAACTCCCCAATAAATTTAACTTTGGTTCTGTGTAGTTGACTTATTTTCATTTAAATTTTGGTGGGGGTAGCATTTAACTTCTTGCATACTGAAAGAGGAATAACATTGGAGGAATCCCCAGATTCAATCGAACAATTGTGCATGTTCCTATTATAAATTTCAAAGTTTAATAGAAAAGGTAAAACAGATGACCTAGGATTCTTATCGGTCACCATTTTATTCATGTTAGGATTCTGAATCTTTTCAAGGATGCTAGTACCCAAGCTTGAATATGGGATTGAATTTGACATGAGTTTGTCATCCTCATCCAGGGATTGAAACAATAAATCTTTCTATTGAGGAATTTTTCACAAGTCCATCACCAACATTTTATCTTTCAATTTCTTCAAGTCTTGTACCACGTTATACTCTAGATTTTTTGTTTTGTGAGTTGGGAAATTCATGCCATAACTTAGCGATGAGGTTAGTAGAGCTAAAAGGGAAGATTTCGGGATTCTCTTAGGAGCTTGTGCAATGGTAGGTTGGTTTTGGATGATGGGTGCCTTGTTCCTAGTTTGGACTACAAGAACTTTGGAACATTCTTCTTCTTATTTAGGAATTTCAAAATATAATCTAGGATTGACATCCCATAGAACCATAATTGTTTTATCATGTGGTTCAACAACTTAATTTTCTACAACATTT
>ML824986.1:0-11799 GCA_009831015.1 Picea engelmannii
TATAGCCACCATGGATACAATGTGGATCTATACTTCCATGACATGAACTGATCGTATCCACTAGAAATACATAGTGGATTTATGAGATTACAAAACATAGCCACAAACCAATACAAAGTGGATCTATGTAACAATATATATATGAATGTGCTCAAATTATCTCCTTTCACAACCTGGGTAAAGTAGATATCAGAGTGAACACTCAACCCAGGGTCTTCTTACTGATCCTGATGCGGTACGAGTCTAACCATGTGAATAGATGTTCTGATGTTGAACATGGCAGAAACCACTTGATTACCGGTCAATGAGGTAAACCGTTAACAAGTGCGAGGGAAATCACCATTGATGTCAATGATTCCCAAGGTACCCTAGTACATTCCAGTCAATGTGAATAGATGAGATGAAGTCGAACATTCATGGAATCACTCGATCAGGAGTCAATGATTTAAACCCACTATCGGAAGCGAGGAGGCCATTGAGGCATGCAGGTCCCGAGGTACTAACTGGTTTCTAAGTCTAGTTCTCGGATGATGTGTTGAAGTCGACATGAATAGACTTGTCGCAGGAGGGCCTTGATGTATCCCCCATCAACAACACGAAACTGACATAGATATGTAAATTGGTACATCAAATGAACATGGACTGACATGGGTATTGAAACATGATATTTGTGATGGTTCACTCTTGAGGCAGATATTTCCATTGAACACTGAGGCTCAATAACAGAAACATGACATGGACCAAAACATGATGATGCAATGCACACTGTGATGTTCGTTGGGTGATCCAAAGGAGTAAAGAAACTTAGAGGATTGTTTTAGTGCAGAGGTTCATTGGATTAAAATGTATGCAAAGACAAAATGCCGTGTTCAAGGGTGACTGTAAGAGTGATTGGTGATGTTTTAAAAAATGGCTTGGCTTGCTTCCTTCAAATTTTCCCCCATCCAGATAGACAAGTACCTCTTTTTAATTTAACGATCTTGAGGAGGGGAAAACATGCTCGATATAACTCACCTTCAGTAAGTCCCTCTTCCTTTGTTTAATGAACTAGAAGAAGTAAGGGTTCGGTCCCATATGGGCCCTTCAATGTATGATTTTTTTAACGAGTCCAGAGAAGGTAAACTTGGTGATTTTTCATGTTTAGAGAGTCTGAAAAGAACTTAAAGATGACTCCAAGGTTGTCCTTTTTCGTAATATTAGTCTTTCGAGGCTAAAAAAGAGATAAATTATCACTCAAAAGACGCCCTTTCAAACCTTTTAACAAGTGGGAAAGGAAGCAAGATCACTCGACAATCTTTTCATGTTTAGAGAGTCTAAAAAGAGCTTAAAGGAGACTCCAAGGGGTTCCTTTTTTGTGTATCCATTACGAGTTTGAAAAAGTGATAAAATTATACTTTATTGCATTCTCATGTATTTGCGAGCATGAGAAAGAACAAAGACTAAGCTCGGTATTGGTTTCATTTTTACACAAGATTGAAACAAAATTAAATGTATGCTTGTAAATTCCCAACGTAATATCCAAAGGTTGGGATACCCATGGATGGTTGGTACTCTGCCCCCATCTTGAAAAGATAGTGGCATAAATCCATAATGATAATCAAAGGCTGGAGACATGCCCCCCAAGCTTCAATTCATTCACCAACTTGGAGGTTGTCACCAATTTCTATACTAGATGGAGAAAAAGGATACAGGTGGATGAAATGAAGGTTCAAAAACAAGACCTAACAAAAGACTCGACTTGGTATAAGAGGTGAATGTTTCATTTTTTAAAGAGCTTGACACGGTAAAATAACTATGCTCAAGGATCCAGGTTCAATCCTCAGATTTCTGTTTCATTTTTTAACGCGCTTGCCACAGAAAAAAAAAAACTATGCTCAAAGCCTCTGTTTCATTTTTTAACGATCTTACCACATAGAAGTGAAACTATGCTTGTGGACTCTTCTTGATCATGGATTCTAAGAGGAAAACGATTTGGAAGGACACCATGTCAAGGAACAAGAGTCAGACATGGATTCTAAGAGATCTTCACTGGACAAAAGAAAAACACTTTGGAAGGAACACATGTCGAGGTCTATCATAGGGGTAAGGAGACCAGGCTCCAATAGCCCTACCGAAGAGATCACCATGTCAACTACCAGATCTAAGTCATCAGAAGTTGATGTCATGGGAGACAACGCTACATAATTGACCTGTGGCAGGGGTGATATAGACTGCATATAAGAACTGTTTAGGGATCTCATTGGGTTGATGGTCAAGTCAGGGCCAACAAACGAAAGTTGATCAATAGTCACCATTCTTCCATCGTGCGGGAAAGATATCACATGAAAAAGAGTGGACACAATATCTTTCATGGCATATACATAATCGTTTCTAAGGAGTAAATCAAAATCCAATGGGTCTTGGACTACCATAACGTCAATAAAGACAGTTTTCCCTCCCAAAGTTATGGGAAACTGGGGAAGGATCACTAAAGGGTGACTGGTTCTTCTATTAAAAGAGAACATAGTCTAGGTAACCGACACAAGCTGAGGATAACCCAAAGCTTGCCAAGCAATAGAGGAAAAAATAATAACGAATGAATCTTCATCTATCAGCATATGCAGAATGTACCGACCACAAACATGTACTGTAATCTTGAAGGGAATGTGGGAGGGAAGACGAGGTCCAGTTAGCACACCCCAATAAAAAAGGATGGCCTCATTACTTGGAGGGTTTTTCATAGGAGAAGGAGAAATGCCCCCTGACATGGTATATTCTGTACCAACGAGAAAAAAGTGGGAAGAAATGGGTTTACTCTCTAGTGGGAGAGTAGTATCGATCGATAATGACATCAAATTGATCACTTGGGTTTCATTCAGAAAGGGGAGAATGGGGTCAACAAGTGGAAACAGATCGACCGCTTGGGTTGCATTCTCTGACGAGAGAGCGGGATCGAACAAGGATGGGTTTGGATCAACCACTTTGTCAATTGGTTAACCTAAGGACCTAACCATATTGACTATATGATCAACCAGACTGACCGATGCAGGGACCAGAGCAACCACTTTGGAACTTGTCAGAGGAGGAGTGGGATTGACCACGTTAGCACTCTTCAAAGGAAGGGTGGGACTTACCAATGACGGGACTGGATCAGTCACTTGGGTTTCACTTTTCATATGAAAATTAGGGTTGATTGATGATGGTACTGGATCAACTACTTTGTTTAATGGTTCAACCAAGGATGAAACTAGATTGACCACCTGATCAACGAGACTGACAAGGGATGGCACTGGATTGACCATTGCATCAATGAACGATGGGTTGGGGGAAATGTTACGATAACTAGTTGGAATTTGAAGCTTTTCCAAAAGAGAAGAAGCCTCTTCCATACGAGGACAAAGGCTAGAATAATGATCACCTTCGCATAGCATACAAGGAAATTTGACAGTTGTCTTCTTCTTACCAACCTTAATGTCACTAGTTGACGAGGCATCACCAACATTACTAGTAGGGGCCAATGATGTGGAGGAACACATTTCTAAGACCTTGGGAAGACTAGGGAATCCCTTAGAGAGTGGTCACCCTTACAAAGATTGCAAGGGAATTTGGGTTTCAGATTCTTCAGTTTAATCTTGTCGACCTCATCAACATTCCAAGTATGACTAATAGTAGATGGTTGCTTGGATCCAACATCTGATATGGTTGGAGGCTTGGTCCCTTTCTGGTTCTTCTTCTTCTTCTCTTTCTGTTTCTTCTTCTTCTTATCAACCTGGCTACTTACTTTAGAGCTTTCACTAGGCGAAGAAGGAGAAGGGGAAGGAGACCTGATGGGCGAAGAAGGAGAAAGGTCGATATGAGGTTGATTTGTGGGTGGTGTTCTTACATCTAAATCACTTACATTCGAGATCACCAGAGTGGAAAACAACCATATCGGTAATCCAATTGTGATACCTGGAAGGCTCAAAGTAGCGATGTAAGGAGGACCAAGGTTTCCGTAAGAAGGAAAAACAAAGGTTTCCCCTGGCAAAGGGGTTGCTTCATTGGTCATTCCGGGAACTGACGCCATAAAAATAAAGACCCAACCTATATTATGCTAGGGAGAACAAACAACACATGCTAAAAATCTAGTAAGCAAGCAAGCAAACAAAACCTTCTCACAATGAGCACACTAGTTGGGGATGAAATCCAACGTCGCGGGAACAAAGTAAGAAGGGGATGATATAGCGTGGGTGGAAAATTTATGTTGACGACCTTCTTAACAGACTTACACCCTAGTGCAAGATCCCATACATAATCATGGGTATACCCTCCAAGGAGCCAGAGTAAGTTTGACCAACATCGATTCCAGGTACCGTGAAGACTTTCCCATCCACATTCACCTTGTGTAAAGACCCTAAAGAGTTAGGCCACTAAGGTTACCAACTACAACAATGATTCTTAGGGAAACAATCGACAGTCCAATCCACGCGCAAGGGCAGGGTATCTAGCCTGAAATCAACTTGAAAGGATTCCACTCATCATTGTGGGTAGACCTTCAAGCGACCCCCATAATATGTGCAATCCTTACACCAATACCAACAAAGCAGGGTGAGTAACTCTGCTAGTCTCAATGTGACCTCGGGTTTGACCCTTGTGTGAGAAGGACTTCCCAGGACAAAATGTAGTAAATGGATTTCACCACTCCCTAAATCAATATTCTATGTTTGTTTATATCTTTGGAAAGTTATATTTCACACCTATTCCAAATCCCTACACTCTAAGATAATGTAGGTTTGCTACCAGAAAATATAAAAATTTCTAATAAATTTTAGTTTAGCGCTTGATTTTAAAGTTGTTGCTTACTATAGAGAAAAATGTCTTGGACTAAATGATGTTTTGACCGACTCTAAACAATGAAAAGAAATGAGAATGCAAACATTTCACTTCGATGAAAGCCATATTACGAGAAGGAGAAAAGACTTCATCATTCTAGATGCACAATGTCCCAAAATGCCAAAACCCATGCAATTTCGCTACTTCAAATGAAAGCTAGTTTCACTACCCAAAAGCAAGAATTAATATATATTCTTTGTTTAATTCTATTGTATATAGAAAGTAGATACAAATCCTTCAATGCTCCACAACTTTTAGTCATAAGAAAGAGTCATATGCAGATGTAAAAGACATGAAGCGACAAAGGTTTCAAACAAAGCATGCACTCAAAGAAATGAGAACTGAAAGAAAACAAGTAGAAACTTGTTCTAACAATAAATCAATAAATTATTCAACAACTGACAAACATTCAATGATTACAAGAGAATGTAGAGAAGAATCCAAGAAAAGAAAGAGAAAATACCCAAATTGTCCTGACAAAACAAGCAGCTAGAAAGGGAAATTTCACATTTCTGAAAACGTTTCAAGATTCAACCAAGAAATAGGGAGTGATAAGAATAAAAAACCATAAAAAACCAATTCAAACAACTTCACAAACCAACCATGGACTCTAGGTAAAGATCTCTGCAAAAAAGGCTACCAAAGACTGAGCAGAAGAAGGCAAAAACTCCCAAAAAAGAGACTAGCGCTCCCCCAGAAGGGTGTACAGAGTGCTGAAACACTCCCTAAGACAATGTAGGGGAGTGATGGATCTCTAGTATGGCCTATAGGGGGGCGTCGAGTCACCCAAAAATTCAAAAAACAATAAAAAAAAAGAATAAAAACCCACCCAGAATGCACAAAAATTGGTGAAATTTCTAGTGAAGGTAGGAGAAGGAAAATGGAGGATGAAAAACCAGTAAAAGTGATCTGAAAGGTGGTAAAAGGGTAGGGAAAAACCAAGGAAATAAAAATGGGAGTTCAATCCCTAGTGGAGTTTCCAGTTTCTGTTGTAGGAAAATTCCCCTACGAACAGGTGAATTCCCTCTTGGATCTTAGACCCCTATGACCAAGACAGAAAGGTGCTAACTTTGGATACTGACATTCCTTTAGAAGAAGTTAAAATAATAAAATAAGAAAGGGAAGAATATATGAGTACCTTTTATGAAGTTTGTCTTTTCTCTATCTGGGCTGATCTTGATCTCCAAGCTCTTCAACGAACCCTGCAATGCAGTGAACAACAAAGACGAAACATACTTCCTGTTCTACCTTGATTAGTGTCAAAATATATCTATCCAAAAGGAACAAGTCCATGAAAAATACACATAAACTTGAAGGAAAAAATCCAAGAACATATATATTAATGAGAACAAAGCAAAGTACTTACAAATGTAGATGCAGATGTAGCAACCTCACCAAGCTCTCTTTGTCCAACCCTTGCTCAAAAGCTCCATGATCAGAATGACAATACTTTCACTGATTATTCTCCTCACTAATGAGATCATAAGTTTGTTATCTCTAAACTCCTCTCTCCCCTCCTCCATGGAAATCCCTCATTATATATGATTTGGAGGCTTAACCACCATGGAGAGGATCTCTCATTAGATCCACTAAGAAAGGGATCTCTAAGATTTTTAGGGAGAAAATATCTCTTAAGGATTTTGGGGAGGAAAAATGTCTCAAGGATTTTAAGGAGGAAATATTTCAACCATCCATGAGATCCTCCACCTTCCCTAAAAAATAGGAAACCAAATGTGAGGTGGATTATCACACTTAATTACTTTCTTTTTCATGAATATTAATAATAATTCATGTGCACTTGATTCTCACACTTAATCAATTTCTTTTCCATGAATATTAATAATAATTCATATGTACTTGGTATTTTGGCCTTCATGTAATATATCCCTCCTCCACATTGACTAGGGATTGTGACATAGGTTATTCCATGGTTCCAAGGTGTATGAGACACTTATATGAAACTTTACGACACTTAGGGCGAGGTACCTAGGTGTGCAAATTTCATGTGTAACAGAATGCCCCCTAAAGTGTGAGGTCAGGAGAGAGAATGATGGCCGAAACACTTTAAAAATCTTTAAAGAAAGGGTGTGGACTCAGAGAACCTGTTAGAAGCTGAAAAAAACCATCAAACAAATGTTATGATATGTTTCAAACCCAAGGCATACATACCTATGCTTGAGTGATAAAAGACTTTCAAGGTATGGCCGCCATAAAATACACTGCAGATCCATAATCATCCTGACTGAAGAGTATAGCCACCATGGATACAATGTGGATCTATACTTCCAGGACATGAACTGATCGTAGCCATTAGAAATACACAGTGGATCTATGAGATGACAAAACATAGCCACAGACCAATACAAAGTGGATCTATGTGACAATATATATATATATATCAATGTGCTCAAATGATCTCCTTTCATAGCCTGGGTAAAGTAGATATCAGAGTGAACACTCAACCCAGGGTATTCTTATTGATCCTGATGCGGTACGAGTCTAACCATGTGAATAGATGTTCTGATGTCGAACATGGAAGAAACCACTTGATTACCGGTCAATGAGGTAAACCGTTAACAAGTATGAGGGAAATCACCATTGATGCCAATGATTCCCAAGGTACCCTAGTACATTCCAACGAATGTGAATAGATGATTTGAAGTCAAACATTCATGGAATCACCCGATTAGGGGTCAATGATGTAAACCCTTTGTCAGAAGCAAGGAGTCTTGCCATTGAGGCATGCAGGTCCCAAGGTACTAACTGGTTTCTAAGTCTAGTTCTCGGATGATGTGTTGATGTTGACAAGAATAGACTTGTCACAGGAGGGCCTTGATGTATGCCCCATCAATGACATGAAACTGACACAGAGATGTAAATTGGTAGATCAAATGAACATGGACTGACACAGGTATTAAAACAAGATATTTGTGATGGTTGAATCTTGAGGCAGATACTTCCCTTGAACACTGAGGCACAACAACAGAAACATGACATGAACCAAAACATGATGATGCAATGGACACTATGAATTTCATCGGGTGATCCAAAGAAGTAAATAAACTTAGAGGATTGGTTCAGTGCAGAGGTACATTGGATTAAAATGTATGAAAAGACAAAGTGTCGTGTTCAAGGGGGATTGTAAGTGTGACTAGTGATGTTTTTAAAAACTGCTTGGCTTGCTTCCTTCAATGTTCCCCTATCCAGATAGACGAGTACCTCTTTTTAATTTAATGAGCTCGAGGAGGGTAACACATGCTTGATATAACTCACCTTCTATAATTACCTCTTCCTTTGTTTAACGAACTGGAAGAAGTAAGGGTTCGGTCCCATATTGGCCCTTCAATGCATGATTTTTTTAACGAGTCCAGAGAAGGTAAACTTGGTGATTTTTCATGTTTAGAGAGTTTGAAAATAACTTAAAGACGAGTCCAAGGTTGTCCTTTTTCGTAATATTAGTCTTTTGAGGCTGAAAAAGAGATAAATTATCACTCAAAAGACGCCTTTCAAATCTTTTAATGAGTGGGAAAGGAAACAAGATCACTCGACAATCTTTTCATGTTTAGAGTGTCTGAAAAGAACTTAAAGGAGACTCCAACGGGTTCCTTTTTTGTGTATCCATTACGAGTCCGAAAAAGTGATAAAAGTATACTCGATTGCATTCTCATGTATTTAAGAGAACGAGAAAGAACAAAGACTAAACTTGGTATTGGTTTCATTTTTACACAATCTTGAAACAAAATTAAACGTATGCTTGTAAATTCCCAACGCAATTTCCAAAGGTTGGGATACCCATGGATGGTTGGTACTCTGCCCCCAGATTGAAAATCTAGTGGCATAACTCCATAATGATAATCAAAGGCTGGAGACATGCCCCCCAAGCTTCAATTCATTCACCGACTTTGAGGTTGTCACCAATTTCTGTACTAGATGGAGAAAAAGGATACAGGTGGATGAAATGAAGGTTAAAAAATGAGACCTAACGAAAGACTCGACTTGGTATGAGATGTGAATGTTTCATTTTTTAACGATCTTGACACAGTAAAAGAACTATGCTCAAGGATCCAGGTTCAATCCCCATATTTCTATTTCATTTTTAATGAGCTTGCCACAGAAAAAAAAAAAAAAACTATGCTCAAAGCCTCTATTTCATTTTTTAACGAGCTTGCCACAGAGAAGTAAAACTATGCTCGTGGAATCTTATTGATCATGGCTTCTAAGAGGACAATGCTCTAGAAGGACACCATTTCAAGGAACAAAAGTTGGACATGGATTCTAAGAGATCTTCACTGGATGGAAGAAAAACACTCTAGAAGAAACACATGTTGAGGTCCGTGATAGGGGTAAGGAGATCATGCTCCAATATCCCTACCAAAGAGATCACCATGTCAACTACCGGATCTAAGTCATTGGAAGTTGAAGTCATGGGAGAAAACGCCACACAATTGACCTGTGGTAGGGGTGATACTGACTGCATATACAAATTATTTAGGGAGCTCATTGGGTTGATGGTCAAATTAGGGCCAACAAACGAAAGTTGATCAATAGTCACCATTCTTCCATCATGCAGGAAATATATCAGACAAAAAAGAGTGAACACAATAAATTTCATGGAATATATATATTATTTCCTAAGGAGTAAATCGAAATCCAAGGGGTCTTGGACTACCATAATGTCAATAAAGACAGTTTTCCCTCCCAAAGTTACAGGAAACTGGGGAAGGATCCCTAAAGGGTGATTGGTTCCTCTGTTAAAAGTGAACAGATTCTAGGTAACCGACATAAGCTGAGGATAACCCAAAGCTTTCCAATAAATAGAGGACAAAATACTAACAGACGAACCTTCATCTATCAGCGTATGAGGAACGTCCCGACCACAAACCTATACTGTAATCTTGAAGGGAATGTGAGAGGGAAGATGAGGTCTAGTTAGCACCATCTGGGAACTAGACTTAGAAACCGATTAGTGCCTTGGGACCTGCATGCACCTTTCTGTCTTGGTCATAGGGGTCTAAGATCCAAGAGGG
Source organism: Picea engelmannii (assembly GCA_009831015.1). Taxonomy (NCBI): domain Eukaryota; kingdom Viridiplantae; phylum Streptophyta; class Pinopsida; order Pinales; family Pinaceae; genus Picea; species Picea engelmannii. The sequence goes on from ML824986.1 coordinate 9,879, forward strand.
AATTCACCTGTCCAGAGGGGAATTTTCCTACAACAGAAACTGGCGACATTGGATACTGCCATTCCTTTAGAAGAAGTTAAACTAATCAAGAATAAAGTGAAGAATATATGATTACCTTTTATGAAGTTTGTATTCGCTCTATCCGAGTTGATCTTGATCTCCAAGATCTTCAATGAACCCTGTAATGCAGTGAACAACAAAGATGAAACATACTTCCTATTCTACCTTGATTAGCTTGAAACTAGATCTATCCAAAAGGAACAAGTCTATGAAAAATACACATAAACTTGAAGGAAATAGGCCAAGAAAATATATATTAATGAGAACAAGTCAAAGTACTTACAAATGTAGATGTAGTTGTAGCAACCTCACCAAGCTCTCTTTTTCCAACCCTTGCTCAAAATCTCCATGATCAGAATGACAATACTTTCACTGATTATTCTCCTCACTCATGAGATCATAAGTTTGGTATCTCTAAACTCCTCTCTCCCATACTCCATGGAAATCCCTCATTATATATGATTTTGAGGTTTAACCACCATGGAGAGGATCTCTCATTAGATCCACTAAGAAATGGATCTCTAAGATATTTAGGGAGAAAATATCTCTTAAGGATTTTGGAGAGGAAAAATCTCTTAAGGATTTTAAGGAGGAAATATTTCAACCATCCATGAGATCCTCCACCTTCCTTAAAAAATAGGAAACTAAATGTGAGGTGGATTCTCACACTTAATCAATTTCTTTTCCATGAATATTAATAATAATTCATGTGTACTTGGTATTTTGGCCTTCATGTAATATATCCCTCCTCCACATTGAATAGGTATTGTGACATAGGTTATTCCATGGTGTCAAGGTGTATGAGACACTTAAATGACACTTTACAACACTTAGGGCGAGGTACCTAGGTGTGAAAATTTCATGTGTAACACATGTATGGGAGAAATGATGGTGACTTCTATTCGTAGACAAATTCAAAAGGAGTCACGTGAGTGGCAGTATGATAAGAGGTGTTGTACCACCATTCAACTAGGGGTAACCACTAAACCTGCTGATGTTGTCCATTAGACGTTGTTAGGGTCCTAACCCGCACATAGGTAGAACAATATATTCATATGTAATAAAGGTCAATATTAATAAGGCCTTTCAATAAAATAGAATAAGGCGGATGCAAGAAGACCTAATAGAAGCTTCCACTTCTAGAAGGATCTTCCTCTAGATGCTTCTTTTTAGTATAAATAGGAGTTGAGGGTATGAGAACCCTAGCTTGGATATTATTGTAATAGAGCTCTGCTCAACTGGAGGTTTCCCCCTCAAAGAGGCCCGTGAACATTGCTTTCAGATTCAAAGTGCTATTTCTATTGTTATTCTTATATCATTTCAGTGTTATTGTGGTGAATGTTCTGGTTATATTGCTGTTATTTTTCCATTACTAGCATTTTATTTCAGTTCTGCATACATTTTATATCTGGTATATTACAAGTGGTATCAGAGAACTTTTCTCGGTAGAAAGTGTGGGTTAAATTTTTCTTCAGGGTAGAGACGTATTCTGGCATCTTTAAGCCACAGAGATCTATCATTACATGCATAAACCCGCGGTTGAGGGATTCATACATGCAAAAAATACAAGTGGTACTTAAGCGCACATCTGTTGGCCACCCTCGTAACCCCTGTTGGTACCCCTTCGAGTGGTAGCGCATCAGACAACACCTGTGTACGGATCGACCTAGATTACTTGAAGCCCTCTTTAGATAAACTGATCGGTCACCTGACTGCTATAGTGTCACTGAGAACAACACTCAGGAAGATACTCTCTAGTACCTGGGTAATTGGGTAGTACGGCTAAGGGTACGGTCTATCCTCCTTAGTTAGTGCCCTGAGGTATTGGGCTGAGTACTACTGTTGGACCCCGCACGTATAT
>ML824986.1:11899-36556 GCA_009831015.1 Picea engelmannii
CTTTGACACTGACACCAACCATTTGGGCCATTTGAAAAAGTTGAAACAATTAGGAACCGTGGAAGACTTTATAGTTGCCTTTGAGCGCCTGGCTTTTAGAACAGAAGGTATGTCTAATGCCTTTTTCTGAGAGTGTTTTATCAGCGGCCTCAAGGATGAAATTCAGGCCCATGTCCTCATGTATCGGCCTAAAAGTTGGGTGGTGGCTACCAAAAGAGATAAAGAAGAACAACAGGTTGTATCTACTCAAAACCGCAAACCCTCCTTTATCCCTCGCCCTAAAACAGTAAATCCGACTACTCCCTCTGCTCCACTAAAGATCCAAAAATTGACCAGGGCTGAAATGGATGAACGCCAACTCAAAGGCCTTTGTTATAACTATGATGAAAAATATTTCCTAGGCCACAAGTGTAAAGAAAAAAATCTTTTTATGACCATCTTTGAGGAAATTGCGGAAGAAGATGAAGAAACTCCCTCTATGTCTGAGTCACCTGAATCCATTGACATAACCCCTCCCTCAGACCCTCCCGAAGTAGAACCAATCATTTCCCTCAATGCTCTCACTGGCTTCTCTGCTCCCCAAAACCTCAAGCTAATCGGTTACATCAAGCATCGAAAGGTCATCATTCTGGTTGATAGTGGTAGCACCCATAATTTTATTCATCACCGCATTTCCCAAGAAACTCATTGCTACATCCATGTGATCAATAATTTCCAAATCATGATTGCTAATGGTGGTTCCATGAAATTTGGAGGGCGTTGTGAAAATGTGCGTCTCCAAATTGGTGACTACCACCTGAAATCCCATATGTTCGCTATCGACATGGGAGGTTGTGACATTGTGTTGGGTGCAGACTGGCTAAGGACTTTGGGTCCCATTCTCATGGATTTTAAAGACTTAACCATGCAATTCGAGCAAGAGGTCCACCAATATAAGTTCCAAGGCATCACCACCTATTCACCTGAGATCATTAGTTCCCATCGCATGGAAAAGCTTCTCAAAAGGGGTCATTTTGGTGTTATTGCCCAACTCCATGCCATACAAGCAATAGAGACACCCTCGATACTGCAAGACCTCCAAGCCATCCTTTCTAAACATCAATTGGTCTTTTCCACTCCCCAAGGCCTCCCTCCTTCCCGTGGTGTTCATGATCATTCCATTCCCCTTTTACCTGGAAGCCTTCCTCCCAATATTCATCCATATCGTCACCCCTTTTCCCAAAAAAATGAAATTGAGAAAATGGTCCAGGAACTCCTTAATACAGGTGTTATCCACCCTAGTATGAGCCCCTACTTGTCTCCTGTGGTCATGGTCCTGAAGAAAGAAGGTTCTTGGTGACTGTTTCCTAACTTTCGTGCCCTAAAAAAACTTACCATCAAAGACAAATTCCCCATTCCTGTCATTGATGACCTCCTAGATGAATTGAGTGGTGCCCAATTCTTCATTAAACTGGATATCTGTTCGGGCTACCACCAAATACGTATGAAAGAGGCAGAGATTCCCAAGACTACCTTTAGAACTCATGAGGGCCACTGTGAGTTTTTGGTCATGCCCTTTGGCTTGTGTAATGCCCCCTCCACCTTCCAAAGCCTCATGAACCATGTCTTCCATCCTTTTCTCCACCATCTTTTCTTAGTTTTCTTTGATGATATCCTCATCTATAGAAAAACTTGGACAGACCATCTTGCTCATGTGGATCGAGTTCTCCATCTACTCTCTCAGCACCAACTTTTCTTGAAACAGTTTAAATGTGCTTTTGGCGCCTTAGAAGTAGAATACTTGGGTCATCTGGTTGGCAAAGATGGCGTTAGGGTGGATCCTAAAAAGATTGAAGCTATGCAAGACTGGCCTCACCCAAAGACTCTTAAGATCTTGCGTGGATTTCTAGGCTTAACAGGGTATTATCGCAAGTTTGTTAAGAATTATGGGAAGATTGCTGCACCTCTCACTGCTCTCCTAAAAAATAACTCTTTCACTTGGACTCCAACCGCTGCTCAAGATTTTCAGACCTTGAAGATGGCCATGTGCACCACTCCAGTCCTCGCCCTTCTCAATTTCACAAAAACCTTTGTGTTGGAATGTGATGCTTCGGGGAAAGGAATTGGTGTTGTCCTTATGCAAGAGGGTCGACCTTTGGCCTTTACCAGCAAGCATCTATCTAAAAGAAATCTGGGAAAATCCATCTATGAAAAGGAAATGTTGGCATTCTCCATGCCGTGGATCTATGGCATCCTTATCTATTGGGGAAACATTTTCAAACTAAGACAGACCATAAAAGCCTCAAGTATTTTCTGGAACAATGCATTTCCTCCCTAGAAAAGCAAAAATGGGTGACTAAACTCTTTGGATATGATTATGAGATCATTTATAAGAAAGGCAAAGATAATGTGGTTGTGGATGCACTTTCCTGAAAATATGAAGACGAAGGATCCATTTTTTCTCTTTCATTCATTGTACCAGATTGGCTCCAAGCTGTTCGCCAGGAATGGCTACAAGATCCCAAAAGTTCGTAGTTGATCCACCAATTGCAGTCCAAGGCTTCGGCTTCCCTAGGGTACTCTTAGCTCCATGAGGAACTTCGATACAAAGGCCATTTGTATTTAAGTAAACAATCAAAGCTTAAATCCATAGTACTTTCTGAGCTTCATACTACACCCACAGCAGGGCACTCCCTGTTCACTAAAACCTATGACAGGGTCAAACGTTCCTTTTTCTGGGATGGTATGAAACATGACATTCGTAATTTTGTAGCTGAATGTGATGTGTGTCAATGCAACAAGGGAGAAATAGTCAAATCACTGGGCACACTACAACCTCTCCTGATTCCACCTGCTATTTGGAAGGATATCTCTATGGATTTTATTACCGGCTTACCCAAATCAGGAAATAAATCCGTCATCATGGTGGTTTTTTATCGCCTTTCCAAATATTCTCATTTATGCACCCTTCAACACCCGTTTACAACATCCACGATGGCTCAAATATTCATGGATCAGGTCTTCAAGCTTCACGACATGCTGCACTCGATTGTTTCTGATCGCGACCCAACTTTCACAAGTAATTTTTGGCAAGAACTATTCAAGATACAAGGCACTGAATTGCATCTCAGCACAACTTATCATCCCCAGACTGATGGCCAAACAGAATTTGTCAACAAGTGTTTGGAAACATATTTCAGGTGTTTTTCCTCAGAGAAGCAAAATCAATGGGCTCAATGGTTACCCCTAGCTGAATGGTGGTACAACACTTCATACCATACAACTACACACATGACTCCTTTTGAAGCAATATATGGACATAATCCACCTTCAGTTCTCTCATACTTACCGAGTGCCTCGAAGGTCCAGGTGGTTGACCTAACACTTACAGCTCGAGAGGCTATTCTCCGTACCCTCAAAGAGAATTTGGTCATGGCAAAAAATTGCTTGAAGCAACAAGCAGATTAAGGTCACTTTGAACGTCAATTTGCAGAAGGGAATCAGGTGTTTCTTTGACTGCAACCTTACAAGAAAACTTCCCTCAAGGCCGATCATTGTCAGAAGCTAGCGCCCAAATTTTATGGCCCTTATACCGTACTCAATCGTGTGGGACAAGTTGCCTATCAGTTAGCTTTGCCCAGCAATTCGAAGCTACATCCTGTTTTTCATGTTTCATGCTTAAAGAAGGTGATTGGAGCTAAGTGCCAAATTCAAACCAACCTTCTAGAGTTAGCTGAAGAAGGATCCATTTGGTTATAGCCAGAAGCAATTTTGGACCAATGTGAGCGTCGTCTACGTGAGAGAACCATCAATGAAGTGCTACTACAGTGGAAAGATACAACTCCAACAGATGCCACTTGGGAACCAACTACCATTCTGCAACAATTTCCTCATCTCAAGCCTTAAGGACAAGGTTGTTTTTAAGGGAGAAAACATGTTAGGGTCCTGACCCACACATAGGTAGAACAATATATTCAGATATAATAAAGGTCAATATTAATAAGGCCTTTCAATAAAATAGAATAAGGCGGATGTAAGAAGACCTAATAGAAGCTTTCGCTTCTAGAAGGATCTTCCTCTAGATGCTTCTTTTTAGTATAAATAGGAGTCGAGGGTATGATAACCCTATCTTGGATATTATTGTAATAGAGATCTGCTCAACTAGAGGTTGCCCCCTCGAAGAGGCCTGTGAACATTGCTTTCAGATTCAAAGTGTTATTTCTGTTGTTATTCTTACATCATTTCAGTGTTATTGTGGTAAATGTTCTGGTTATATTGCTGTTATTCTGCCATTACTAGCATTTTATTTCAGTTCTGCATACATTTTATATTTGGTATATTACAGACGCAAAACACCTCAAATATATTTCCAAACACTTGTTTATTGTTTCTTTTTGGCCATCAGTCTTGGGATGATAAGTTGTGTTGAGATGCAATTAAATTCCTTGGAGCCTAAATAGTTCTTTCCAAAAATTGCTGGTATATTGGGATCATGGTTATAAACAATAGAATGAGGAATTCTATGGAGTTTAAAGATATTATCCATAAATATTTGAGCCATTGTGGATGTTGTTAACGGGTGTTGAAGAGAATAGAAATGAACATATTTGGAAAGAAGATCCACTACCACCATGATGACATAATTATTTCATGATTTGGGTAAGCCAACAATGAAATCCTTGGAAATATCCATCAAATAGTAGGTGGAAGCGAAAGTGGTTGGAGTCTACTAGGAGGTTTGATAGTCTTTCCCTTATTGTGCTGATATGCAACACATTCGGCCAAAAAGGTGTGGATGTCCTGTTTCATACCTTCCCAGAATAAAGATTGTTTTAACAATTCATAAGTTTTGGTAAAACTTGAATAGCATATTGTAGGTGAAGCATGAAAATCAGAGAGCACCTAGGTTTAAGGGGGAAAATGTTTTCTTAAATACAAGCGACCTTTATAGTTAAACTCTTTATTGTACCAAGAGTACCCAGGAGAAACTTGTGGATCATGTTGAAGTTTTTGGATTAGGATGGAAATTTTGGGGTCTTGAAACCATTCTTGTCGAACAACCTAAAGCCAGTCTGCTACAATGAATGAGAGGGAAAAGAGGGACCCTTTGTCTTCATATTTTCTAGAAAGAGCATCAACCACCACATTTTCTTTTCCCTTCTTGTATACAATCTCATAATTATATCCAAACAACTTGGTCATCCATTTTTTTTTCTTTGGGGATGAAATTTATTGTTCCATGAAGTACTTGAGGCTTTGATAATCCATTTTAATTTGGAAGCATTGTCCCAATATATAAGGGTGCTAGAGATCCACTACATGAAAAATAACCAACATTTCATTTTCATAAATTGATTGGCCCAAATGTCGGTCCGACAACTGTTTTCTACTGAAAGCCAAAGGCCATCCTTCTTGCACGAGGACTGCCCCAATTCCTCACTTGGATGCATCAAATTCCAGAACAAAGGTCTTGGTGAAGTTAAGTAGGGCCAATACAAGAGTATTGAAAATAACTTCTTTCAAGGCTTAGAAGGATTGGTCAACTCCTAGAGTCCAACTGAAAACATTATTTTTAAGGAGAGTTGTGAGAGGAGCCGTAATATTTCCATAATTATGAAAAAACTTGTTATAATAGCTCGTTAAACCTAGGAAACTAGGCATAATTTTAAGAGTTTTAGGGTGAGGTCAATTATGCATAGCTTCAATTTTCTTGGGATCCACCCTTATACCATCCTTGCAAACAATATGACCCAGGTACTCAACTTAAGAGGTGCCAAAAGCACATTTAGACTGCTTGAGAAAAATTTGGTGCTTGGAGAGGAGATGGAGAGATTGATCTACATGGGTGAGATGGGATGGCCAGGTTTTACTATAGATGAGAATATCATCAAAGAAAACTAACACAAAGTGACGGAGGAAAGGATGAAAGACATGATTCATGAGACTTTGAAAAGTGGAGGAGAAATTACATAGACTAAAGGGAATGATCAAGAATTCATAGTGGCTCGCATAAGTGTGAAATGAACTATTGGGGATGTCTTCCTCTTTCATACATATATGGCGGTATCCCAAACGTAGGTCAAGTTTGGTAAAGTATTGGGTCCCACTGAGTTCATCCAGAAGGTCATCTATGATAGGAATGGGAAATTTGTCCTTGATGGTAAGTTTGTTAAGGGAATGAAAATTAGGACACATGCAACAAGTGACTTCCTTCTTGAGGACCATGATAATAGAGGAAGAATAGGGGCTGGTACTAGGACATATACCACCCACTTATAACAATTCTTGGACATTTTTCTCAATTTCATTTTTTGAGCAAAGGGATGACGATAAGGGAGAACATTTGGAGGAAGACTACTTGAGATTAAAGGAATGGAATGGTCATGGTCTTTGTGGGAGGGGGGAAGGCCCTGGGGATTTTATAAAAAAATGGAGTGGCAGGAAAGGATCACTTGAAGGTCAAGGTGTACCTAGGGTGTCTCAACTGCTTGAATGGAATGGAGTTGGGAAATTCTGCCAGAATGAACTTTTTTGAGTAATTTTTCCATGCGTTGGGAACTGATGATCTCCGAAGACCTTTTTGTAATGCCTTGGAAATTATATTGTTGTCCTTCTTGTTGAAATTGCATGGTTAATTCCTTAAAATACATGGTGATGGGGGCAAGAATGCATAACCATTCAACACCAAGCACAATGTCACAACTACCCATGCTAATAGAAAACATGTGATATTTCAGGTTATACTGGCCAATTTGTAGGAACACATTTTCACAACACCCCTCACATTTCATGGAACCATCATTGACAATCATCATTTGAAAATTGTTGAAAACACGAATATAAAAATTGACTTCTTGAGAAAGGTGGTGATGAATGAAATTATGAGTGCCGCCACTATCCACTAGGATGACGACTTTCCTGTGCTTAATGTAAACAATCAATTTGAGGGTTTGGGGAGAAGAAAAACTAATGAGAGCATTGTTACGAGGAAAATCACTCTATGGCATGGAGTAAACCATAGAAAACGGAAATGACTATAGAAATAAACTCTAATCTCAAGTATGCTATATAAATAAACATGCTAACAAGACAAGATAAAGATCCTACCTCGTCGAGATGTTCAATGAAGTCCACCATTGAGCATTTGACTCAAAGCTATATACCTGCAACTTGTCCTCAAAAACCAATATACACAAGCATATGGTGTTATTATATAAAGTTAGCACATATAATAGCATAATCCACCAATATTCATAACAAATATGCTCATGGAATAAAAATTCAAATATTTGCAAGACATTAATTGGACGAGAGTATTTGTATTAAAATGTAATCAACAAAAGTGTATGAATGACAAACGTCTGTGTCGACACGTTGGGAACTGAGAAACTAAGTCCCTTCCAGTTGGGCCTCCATCAATTCAATCCTCCACCAAAGGTAAGCTCATATAAGAGAGACAATGAAATTCTCCATCAAATAGGGAAGATCTTGGAGGCTGAACAATGTGTTTAGACTTAAAAGGACAAAGGGATGCAGACTCAATATGAAGTGAATAATTTCTCCAGAGTAACTTTGATCTCAAAGTTAAATTCTTCTCCTCTTTCCACCGCTTGGATAAGGCTCATTTATATCCTTCAAATGGAACTAAAGGGCCAAGTCAAAACATTTCCAGTATATGGAAGGTCAAGGATCATGGATCCCATGACGTGGCATGGAAACTCGGCACCATTTTTTAATTTTGAGCAAAAAACCTGATGTACATGGGATGTAATGGTGAAACCTATGTATACGCATGTTGTATAGCTGTTAGGGCACGTATGTGTGAAAAAATATGTTTTTTTAGCTCTGGGAATTGAAAAAGGGGACTTCAAGTCTACATAGGGAAATAGAAAAGGCCTTCTGACCAAGTTGCATGGGGTGATACAAATCTTTCTATAACAGATGCCCCCTAATGTGTAAGTTCAGAGGAGTATTTGCGATGGCCGAAATACATTATAATTCCCAGAAGTGGAATAGTGGAGACCCAACTAGATGAACTAGTTGCGCATAAGAATATTAGAATCCATAATGAATTTCCGCACATGGATGCCAATTTGAATTACATTGCAGATCCATGTGGAAATATACCAAACAATTGTTCATGGCCATGAATATGCAATACAAAAGTAGATACATGCCATAGGATGTCATAGTCACGAACAATGCGTAGTGAAAACCAGTCTCAAAATCAATTTGAAGATATCTGTATACAATGGAGTACAATCTGATCTCCCATGATCACTGAAGTCATATGGGTACTAGTCCAATGAATGATAGCAAGATCTCAAGAAATATGCGACTATGAACTAATGTCTTCAAGTCTTCTACAAAATCCGCCAAAGGTGCAAGTCTACATCATGTGAATAAAGGAGTTGAGGTCAAACAGGATGAGACTCCATTTGATTACGAGTCATTAAGGTATACTGTTAACAAACATTAGACAACCTACTAATAATGAAAGTAGGTATCAAGGCACCAAGTACATTCTTACAAGTGTGAATAAAGGTGATGAGGTCGAACACTTGAAGAATCCATCGATCATGAGACATTGATGTATTCCCAACTTTCGATGGCAAGAAAACCTGCCACTGATGACTGCAATCCTCTAGGTACTCATAGGACTCTAGGTTTCGTTTCTAGAGTAGATTGGTTGAAGTCAATGGAAGGAGACCCACTGAAAGGAGAGAATTAAGGCATCTCTCATCATTCAACATGAGGTATAAAGCAGGAGCTTGATGATTTGGAGGAACTCAAACGAAGAATGTGTTCACAAACCAACAACCCTATGTGTCTTTCGCATGCACCAGATGCAAGTAGTGCATGAAAAAGACCCTCTGAATAACATCTAATGAAGAAAAATGCCGAGAAAGGCAAGGAAACCACCAATAAAGATATTGGAATCCAAGACATTGCATGAATCCCAATGCGTGAATAGATTTCTTGTTGTCGAACACAAGGGAACCCCCCCAGTCAACGACCAATGAGGAGATGTCGATTGCCGGGTTCAAAGTTACCTACCCATAATTAAAGTAGGACTATGGTGCACGGTAGGACTACAACTTCATGTAACTTTGAGACACAGTGAGGGTATGGCCAACATGCAAATTCAAGAGTTCTGAGAAATGGCTGACACAGGATGATGGGCATCCTTTGAATAAGAGCATGAGACATATGGATGAATATGGAAACATAGACTCAATGATGAAAATTTTTGATGCAGGAGGCACCAATCAAACTCTCCATAGGACTGGAAGAGTAACCAGTCAGGGGAGTAAACTCTCAATAATGAGCTTAGCTTCCTAAGGTCATGCTAAACCCAAAATTTTGATGACTCAAAAGTTTGTGCTCTGTTCAAAGGAGACACGACTGCTGCCAACATAAGATAATATTCTTTTCCCTCCCGTCTTTTTTTTGTTTTTTCATAGTCAAATGAATTCTATGATACAGAGGAGGAAATGAGTGTCGCAAGTAAGAAACTAGTTCCAAAAGTGGAACATACCTATGCTCAATGCAAGGAGGTGCATGCAAGATATGGACACTCAGGGGAATGTTTCCTCTTGGGGTATAGGGTGTCAAGCTGCAAAGGATATAAAGAAGGATCTTCTTGGTTGATGATGCAAACTACCAAGGTGATAGGATTATAATGCGAAAGTGAGAAACGACAATAGGCTCAATAATGAAAGTGAGAGAATGAGATGAAATTACAACTTAAGGCCAAAGAATGTCCTTTTTCATAAATTTAGTCCACTTGGTTTGAAAAAGGGTTAAACTTGCACCAAATAGATGTCCTTTCAAATCCAATGTACGAGTGTGAAAGAGACAAGTTCACTTGGCAATCTTTTCTCTTTTTGAGAGAGTCGGAAAATATCTTAAACCAGACTCGTTGGGAGTCCCACTAGGTATAGGTCAACATTCTTATGAGTAAGAAATGAGGTTAGAATGCAAATTCATATATTATCTATAAGGGACTCCCGCTCCTACGGAAAAAATCTCTGCATGGGCACTGAATGACACAAAGGTTCTAACTAGGGCACCCATGTTTGGTAAGTCTCTACCATTCACTAATGACACTTCTAGTTGCAGAAAGAAGGTTCTGTGTCGCTAATAAATGGGTTCGTACCTAAGGCATACAAATTGCAGTCATAGGATAATGCAAGTGGGAAAAACATAGTGATGACCTATCCTATATGTTGGTCAATGAAAATACCTGACGAAGTTAGAAACAAGATACATGACACTATAAACCACAAGAATCCCTGGAAAAAACCACCAAAACCAACTCCATCCATTGCATTATTAGTCCACTAGGACAAAATATTAGTAAAAAATATGTAAAGTGGGTAAAATGTTTCTATAAATAGTAAAAAATAACCAATTTACTATACCATTTGTATTTTTAACCCTAAGAGTGCATTTTGGACCAAATTTCCCCTGATCTTCAACTTCTGATTGCGGGAGCTACGAGTGACATAATTGACAACCGTCTAGACCAAGTAAGTCTTCTTTCTCTTCTCTTCATTTATATTGGTTTAAAATTTTCATTTAGGATTCAGTTTTTGAGTATTTTAAAGAGTAAATTAGAAACTAGGGTGTACGCGGGCTGTAATTCATCCCTATATGTGACTGTGTAAACTGTAGCTCATGTACAAGTCCGTGATTTGAATTTTTTAAAGGATATTGACTCAAAATTGGTTTTAAACTTGTAGGATGGTGCTAAAGTGGAGAGAAAGAGAGAATGAAGAGGTTGATGCTGTAGTGGAGAGAGATCCAGGGGCCCAAATGACATTAAGAAGATGTGGGCTATATAAATTTTGGGCTCTAAAAGGTATGAGGGATCGAGTGAGACTGCTCCAGATGCTGGTGAACTACTGGGCTCCAGATACAGAGGCATTCAACCTCGATGGGCAACCATTGAATATTAAATTCAAGGACATATACTTTCTAACAGGATTGCCACATCGGGGCAAGGTGGTGAACCTCAAAGCCCAGGGAGCTAGGAGTGGCATGAACATAGAGGACTACACAATCACCCATTGCGTTGCAACGACCGAGAAGGTAGGGAGCCAACTTTCGATCAGAGAGATCAACAATCTGAGTCTCAATATCATTGTCCTATTGTTGACATGGATCAAAGGGTCGACCTCGTTGCACCATGCATCAAGGCCACTTATTTTCTACTCGGGGGAGTGCTTGCGACCCACTGTTTACAAATGGTGCACCTCACTACTATCCAACATGAAGAGCCAGCTAACGAACTGCAAACAAGGTAGAAAGAGGAACTTCAGGTTTGCGTCCATCTTATGTATTTTTTTCTTTGAGCGGGTTCCAGGTTTGGGACCTAGAGTTGAGATTGTTCCGCATGGAGTTCACGATCTAGCCATGACACGTTGGAACAAAGTGATGAGGTGGTTGGGAGGTGGTAGGGTACCAACAACCTACAATGACAGGTTTTTATTATGGTGGTGTTGGAAGGTGATAGTTATGTATGACTAACCATATGCAGGGATTGACTTTAGAGGAGATCCAGACATGCCATTACCACCAGGTTCCGCCATTACCACCAGGTTCCGCCTACGGGGACATAGGTATAATTTTTTTTTTGAATATTTCATTTTTTTGTATTTTTGTAACAGAAAACAAAAATATATTTGGATGATGTAAAGTACTAATTAAAACATGTATGCTATGCAGATGTGGTTCCTCGATGGCGATATGGACGCCCACAACATTGATGGAGGCACCGAGGGGATGAGCTAGGGGGAGGAGACACTGATAGAGTGCTTTAAAACATGCAGGGTAACCTATCTCGTTTGACACAAATAATTATGATGGTTCAGGTAGAGGATATTCTAGAGGCGATGCAACGACATGTGGTAGGTGTGCCCCAGGCTTGGGTGTGACTCTTTCGACATCTCACAAATGATGTACTATGCTATCATGACACACATCCAGTGCCACAGGTGTAGATGCCATGGTTATTGTATTGATCAAATGTATATATATTTTGAGGGAGTGAGCCCCAATTTTGTACTATGAAACCATATTTTTGAGAGATGAAATATAAAAAAACATTGGTCCTCGACTTTACTTATATTACAATGTGTACATTGGTGAATGTGTTTTCTTTGCTTTAGTTATGTGACAAATGTCAATCTAAAACATAATGAGCATATGCATCAGATACATAATTACAACTTCTAGGTATCTGATGATAAGTAATAAAATCAAAATGTCGTTCCAAAATTCATACCCACAGGAATCATCAGAGTAGAGTAGGGTCTCACACGGTAATTTTCGTTCAATTGACATACTACTAACTGGGAATCCAGGCGAACTTGTAAAGAATGAATACCATGTGAAACGACATTGCGTAAAAGCTCTATACTGATGCTATATTCGGCCACATTATTTGTTGATGGCCCTCAGAAAACACCACCTGCAGAAACCAGTTGACCCTCAGGTGAGTAAACAACCCAAGCGACGTACGACAAGTTCCGTGTATGACGATTGGCCTGTCTGCAAATCCTAAGTAGACCGAAGACTCCATTGACATCTGCCAACTAAGGGAAAACTCAATAAGCAAGTCGATGATGAAAGGGGAAAAGATATATACACTAAAATACATTAGTATACAAATATTTACGCCCAATATTGGGGCTCAAGCGTAATATATTTTCAGGTAGAGCCCATTCCTGGGCTCAGTCAACATATTCCCTTCATAATATTCTAATTTGTAGGCTCCTTTTTCTAAGACACGTCACATGATATAGGTACTGTGCAACATGGGGTTGAACTTGCCAGCCCCCAGTGGTTCTTTCTCTTGGTCATACAAGAGGACCAAGTCACCCTCAATGTACTACCGAGGACAAGCAGACTTATCATACGAGACCTTGACACGTCATTTATTTTCTTCGATAGCCGTAGAGGCATATTGACGTTGCTCATCTGGACTCTCTAGGTGTACGAGGCATTGTTCGAGATCAAAAGTTTCAGGTAGGAGCTTAACTACCAATCTGAGAGAAGGGATTCTGCATTTAATTGGTAGTATTGACTCCACACCATGTACTAATTGGAAAGGATAAAATTCGGTGGAAGTTTTAACCGAGGTTTAGTATTTCCAAAGTGCAGGGTAAAGCATGATATGCCAATCAGATTTTCTCTGGCTGACATTTTTCTGCAAAATTTTCTTGAGAGACTTGTTCACGACCTCTACTTGTTCATTTTCCTAGGGTTAGTAAGGGGAAGAGTGACCATGTTTAAACCCCAGTTTCGATGCTAATTCTTTCATCATTTCATTCTAAAAGTGACTACCATGATCAATGACAATCTCACTCAAGATTTTAAACCCGACTATAATTTTATTGAACACGAAAAATGCATAAGTCTTACCATTGGATTTAATTATAGGCATGGCCTCGACCAACTTAGTGAAGTAGTTGATGACCATGATAATATGTTGATGCCCCCTAGTCGAAGTTGGGTTGCAATCCAAAAAATCCACCCCCTACTTGGTGAAGGGACCAACGGTAATGACCGGGTGAAGAGGGGCTAGATGCAAGTGCATATTCTGAGTGAACACCTGGAAGGGATAACAATTCTTGATTGCTTAGACACAATATTTAAAAATAGATGGCCAAAAATAACCAGCTCGCAATATCTTATGGGTTGTCGCAAGCCAGGATAAATGACCACCACAAGTCCCACTGTGACAATCATTAAGGATAAACTCAGCCTCTTCGTGAGTCAAGCAATGATGCAAGATATTATCTATGCCTTGGTGATACAAAGTGTCATCAACAATACGATAGTTCTTATCTTGATACCGTATACGTCATTGGTCATCTCTCAAAAGATGCTGAGGGAACTTCAAGGTTTGAAGGTAGATCAAAATATATCCATACCACGGGTCTGACGTCGAGACAAGACAAATGTGTTCATACACAAATGAATCAACATGAATAATATCCTCATCTAACCGAGGGAAGTCTGATATCAACTCGACAAAAACTGGTGATTTCTTGGATTTTGCTGAAGCAAAATCGAGATCAAACTCTTGGAAGATAACAATCCATTTATTATATTTTCTCCCTATCATATGCCTAGTAAGGATGTATTGAAATGGATTGACATCAACAACCATGGTAGTTTTGCAAAGCAATATATAGTGTCGTAATCGTTGAACTGTGTGAACGACAACCAAAAATAACTTCTCAATGTGAGAATACTTGAGTTCAGGGCCGACTAAGTTTCCACTAAGATAGTAAAAAACATGCTCACAGAGCTCATCATCCTCCTAAACTAAAACCATACCAATCGTCCCTTCAGACGTGGTGATATAAAGAAAATAATATCTACTATAGTCTAGGGGCTTCAACAGAGGTGTCGATACCAAGGATTTCTTCATAGCATCAAAGGATTCCTGGGCTCGCTCATCTCATATAAAAGGAGTTTCCTTCTTCAAGATACACATGAAACCCTTAGTAATATCGACATAGTTCACTATAAACTGACGTAAAAAGTTATCTTTCCCCTGTAAACCTTGAAGCTGACGAATAGTGAATGGGGGAGGCAATTGAAGTATTGCCTCAACATTTAAAGGATCCACTATGATCCCAGTCTCAGAGACTAACAATCCTAGAAGCCGACTTGACCTAACGCAAAAGATGGACTTATGAGGGTTCAAACAGATGCGATAATAGTGACATCTTTCAAAGACTAGCCGAAGGTGGGTAGAGTGATCTACTCTCTTGCAAGAGTGAGAAGCGAGATCATAAAGATAAGCTTTGACTATATGCTTGAGATCATGAAAAGAGAAGGTCATAGCTCATTGGAAGTTTGCTCAGGTGTTTTTAAGGACGAAAGGAATTTTTCGGTATGAGAATGTACCCCAATGACAAATAAATTCCGTCTTATGTTGATTCTTAGGTTTAATCTGAATTTGGTTGTATTCTGAAAATACATCCATGAAAGAAAAAACCTCGCTTCTTACACACTCATTGAGAATCTGATTAATGAAGGGTGTCATGAAGTTGTCTTTAGGACATGCCTTATTCAGGTCTCTAAAATACATGCATACATGGATGGTTCCTTGCTTCTTATTCATGAGAAGGGGATTGGATACCCATTCAGTCAAGGGAACCGGTTAGATGAAACCAACATTAAGTAGTGTCTCCACCTCTACCTTAATAGCAGGGACCTTCCTAGGATTGATAGATCTAAGTCATTGTCGAACAGGTTTAGCATTGAAGGAGGTTTTAATATCATCTTCGACAATTCGAGGGTTGATTCCTGGCATCTCTTCATATGACCAAGCGAATACATCACATAATTATTTGAAGAGCTCAGTGTAGATCATAATTTCTTTCGATGAACAATCTACACCGATATATACATTTTCAACCTTACCAGAAATACAAGAGATATTGATCGTGACGATAGGGGAGATACTTGTCATATTTCCTTCAACATAAATATCATGTGTATCAAGTGGAACTATGATGTGACCAACTATCTCACTCAAGGTAGATCTAAAATCATCTTGTTCGATTCTAGCAAGCTCTGAGAGGAAATAAGAGCGATGGTGCATGTCATCCCATGGCCTGTCAGAACCATCCATGGCCTCTACGATTGCTTCATCCAAGGGTAAAGTATCATTGAGGCAGTCATGTGAGAAAGATGATGAAGTGGCCCACACAAGCTTAAGAATAAGATCCTCCTCGTCCATCTGCGAGGAAACAGGATCCGGGTTGGAAAAAGAGTCAAGAACAACTTGATATGCTATCTCTACTGCTGACAGTGGCATGGCCATTCTAGTATGCAACTGACCTTCACAAAATGCAGTCAAGGAAGGTAGGGTCCAAGGATCGTTAAAATTCAAACTGTGGAAAGGAACGAACCTCATTGATGATGCAAACCTACTGGACATGGCATAGATATGATGAATTGGTGCCCCAAAATCAAAAGTACCCATAAGCGATGAATACATTCCAACACCAATATTATCAGTTGTTAACTGAGAATTTTCGATCATGGGGATCGACGATCTGACTGATGCATTGGGACTAGCGTACGCAAAGGAAAACTGATCGATCGTCATGATCTTCCCATCGTGAGGAAAACATAGAGTATGAAAGATTAATGATAGGATTACATTCATAACATACATCCAGTTACGTCCTAATAACAAGTTATAGTCAAGGGGTGCATCAACCACCTCGACATCCACCTCCACTGTATTTCCACCTAACTAGACTGGGAAGGCAGGAAGAATACCCTGAGGGAAGAAAGAAAGAACATCGAAAGTAGTCAACATGGTTGGATATTGAGAGAGGGTCGGAGAGCCAATGGATTTCCAACAGGTTAAGGACATCACACACGTTGTAGCACCCTCATCAATAACAATACATTTGATGGTATAATTTGAGTAATCCATGTGGATTGGGAATGCCACATGGTAAGGCAAGCGAGGCTTCACATCCATGGTGTCAAACTTGATAAACTTAGAGACATATGGGTCTAGATATCCTAACATAGATAACAAGACATTCCTATTTGAAGGACATGCTAGAGTACCTCCAGAGCCAACATCACACAAGGGGTTTGACCCAGATCCCCAACAATAGAATAATTCTGGGTAGCTCTAGCATTAGGGTTGTGCGTAGAGTGTTTGAGTACTCCTTTCAGAATATGAGGTGAAGGCTCTAGTTTTTCGATCTATAAAGGCATCTCTGGAGGAGGGGGAGACTCTAGACCTGGAAGAGTCTGTGAAGAACTGTAGTCATGAGGCCGAGTGGATACATTAACCTGAGACTTAACCATATTGATGCATATATGGTCACTGTCCTGCATCGATGGGTTTTGACTTCCACTCACCTCATTTTTTTCATTCAAGGAGCTCGAGGCCATGTGATGATTATGTGGAAAAGGATTAGTCAGCACAATGGTCGGTAGAGATAAAATCCTCGCAGCTTCCGCAAGTTTGGGGCACAAGTGGGTAAGGTGATCATCCATACAAAGATTGCAAGGAAATTTCACCTTTTACCTTTCTTTCTTGCCCTCACCAACATTGTTATTCAAATTCTCATTATTAGTGTTGTACTTGGGTTTATCATTATTATTATTCCTCCCACCCTTGCGATTTTTACCACGTCCTTTACTTTTTTTCCCTCTTGGTTGCTAGTTACCGTTTGGGTTGGTCGACAATTGCACAGAATGCATGTCTTCCAACTGAGTGGGAGTGGAGGACATATACGAATCTTGTCCTCCTACAAACTGGTTTAGAGACAACTCTTTCAACTGACTTGTCACCAAGTATACAGATTTGACATTTTCGAAGCCTACAATGCCATCGACATGAGGCCTAAGATTTTGTCTAGGGTCATAGCTTGACCTCGGTGCGTCTAGAAGAATTTTGTATAACATCCCAAACTTAACATATATAATATCTAACAGATGGGATTTAAAAATCGCTTCTTCCTAAGATGTAACTTCGGATGTAGACACATCCTTCAAAATATAAGGTTGTAAAGACTTAAGGAACCATTCCAAAAGGAATTTTGGAGAAATGTAGGCCCTAATAAACCTCTCCCATCTATGCCACTCTTGGATGTGATCCAAGATATGGGTGGCTTTGTCCTGGCGGAATGTCGACAAAATTTCTATGATGACATCATAACGAATCGACAATTGGAAGTGTTTGCGGAATACTAAAACCATCTTATTAAAAGTTCCATATGCCCCCCTGGTAGCTCTATGTACCATTTCACAACGACTCCCGTGAAGGTGCGTTGAAACAATATTAAACGAATAGAATCATCATTAAGGAAATTGGAAGAGCACCAAAGATGGAAAGTAGTGACGTGATCACCAAGATCCTCACCATTCTTACCCTCGAATTTTGAAATATCCAAAGGAAGCTTGGTGGGGACGGGGGGCCATGTCAGGTCATGATGCACGAGGTCATTCATTAATCTAGACAAGTCTAGAAAATTGAGCGTGGCCAGTAAAGGGAGACGAGTTTGCGACATCTGGCCTCAATCTCCCGAGAAAGATTACTGTTGGAGAATTGCAGCCCATCCAAGGTTCTGGTAAGCACCATGGCCCTGTACGAGATTGTAAACCCCCCTCTGAACTTATTCATAAGGGGTTGGTTGGGAACCATTCCAGTAGGAATGTTATGATGAGGATTATAACTATTTCCCCCAATCGAAGTAGCTCCAAGTTGGGGGTTCCCAAGGTCTGAAACTAACCTCCCTTGGTGTGAATCCAGAGGATAGAGGTGGATTCATCATGCCAAATGTGTTGGTTGGAATCAATATGGATGAGGTAGGTTTAAAGGACAAAACATAAGTAGCATCTTGTCCTCCAATTTGACCACTCCATCTAGGAGCGTTAAGACTAGGGTTAGACCCAGGCTGAAAAGGAGGTAGGCTTCCAATCGTAGGAGTCGTTTGAGGGATATGAGCACTGCCAAACAAGAATGGAGTATGCAGAGGAGCCATGCCCCCAAGTCCAATACTAGTATGTGGATTAGACGATGGAATGGAGGATGAAAATTGTGAGGTGAAATTTAGCATACCATAATAAAAAGGGCTAGAGGCCATAAGGATGGACTGAGTATTGCAGCTCGACGAATGGCAAAGAGACCCAAAAGGGTTCATGACTATAAGTTGAGTATTAACTATAGGTCAGACAAGAGTGATGATGGGAACCTCTGGCACTACAACCATGGTGGTTGAGGGTGTTGAAGGAGTACCATTAACTCTAGTGGGTATGGGAGTCAAAAGACTCCCAGTATCTTTCTGACTCGACTCAGTACTCATACTTGTATGACCATAAGTTTGGTAGGTGGAGGTGTGTGTACCACGTTTGATAAATTTACGCCTTTTAGAAGGAAAAGACTCAAGATGCAGTGGTAACCTTAACAAACGTCAAGACCTGCAAGGAAGCTGGTTTGGCTCCACGATGTCTCAAGACTTGAGATATAAAAACAAATCCTAAGGCCAATTAATAATCAAAGAGCACACCAAAATAAACAAAAGGCCAATATGCACACAAACAGGATAAAGTGGTTGAAAGGGGCCTTACTCCCTAAATTAGGCATTCCTTTCCCAAGAGGGGCCTGAGACTCCTTGACAAATATCGAAGGTATCAGAATCAGTTATAAGGCCCCTCATGGGATTAAAAACCAGTCGGTCAGATCCCCCCTGAGAGGTAATCCTCCATAAAGGTTGTGTGTTGTCTGACCCTTATCTGACCTAGGGTACCTGTAGAATAACCCCTGTAAGTAACCTATGTGGATACCTATGTCAACTAAGCCACCACGATATAACCAATGCGCAAGAGAACAATCGTAAGTCAGATCTGCCATATGGGCAAGGTAACAAAGCCCAAAATCTTGAAATCACTGCCTCTCATAGAGGTAAAGGTACTAGCAAGACCCCCATATACGAATAGATCCCCAGAAATATCTCTGACACTAAGAAGGTATTGGGGGGATATCCCCTCAACCAACCTTGCACGACCTCATTCTTAACTACAGTGTGAGTGGAGCCTCCTGACGTCATCAATTATACAATGGATTTTACCACTCCCTTAGTCAGACACATATGTTGAGTTTAATATCCTTGGAGAAGTTTACTCACAAAATCCTATTCCAAGGCTCTAAATCTCAAGCTAGTTTGTGCACTTTGAAAAATAAAATTGTTTCTAATCAATTTTAAATTTATCAACATTACTTTTCGTGGCTTTGCTTACTCAAAAGGCGCGGTCATGAAACTGATGATGTTACGACTCAACAAGTAAAATAAATGAATATGAATGAAATGAAAAGTCCTAACTTCAATTCCCAATAAATGATAATCTTTTCAAAATGCAACTTTCAATTTAATTATGAAATTTCAAATAAGATGCAATCTTTCTATACATGTACTAAGATTAATGACAAGAACCCAAAAGATCAAATGCCAACAATGCAAAATGTATTTTTTTGTATTTTCAATATAAAATAATGAAAATGCAAGGAATGAACAACAACTTGATATAAAGATCCTACTGTATGTAAATACAGACAACCAAGTATAATATCAAGAAGCAAACACCTAGCCCATGATGCAAGGACAACCAATGAAAAAGATATTGAGAAAGAAAAAATCGCCCGAAAATTCAACCAAAGAAAGGTTTCCTATCACTCTGCATGTACTCAATAGTCATGACAGAGACCTAAGAAGACTCAACAAACATCAAAACTTACCCAACAAACATCAAACTCAACAATCAAGAAAACAAGGATGTTGTACGCGACTGTTTAGGAGAAAACCACGTATATACACTTCCTACATAATAATTGTTGATACTGAGAGGGGGCTGAATCAATATCAAGTACAATTTGGAAACTTTTTCAACTTATACTTCAACCAGATTATATATTCAATTATATCCAACGATCAATGAAAAATAGTAGAAGAGTTACACCAATACACCACAATACACCATGCACAATATATGAGAAATAACCAATAGTTATTGTTCAAGGGAAGTAATGACTTCCAAAGGTAACTACAACTTCCAAATATAAAAGGAGGGATAAACCTCTAAAAGGAAGATACAATCCTCCAATATCAAGAGAGGGTTGACCTCTCCATCCTTGCTTGTTCCTTCCACCCAAGAGTATATGAGAGATAATAAAACTTTACATTAAATCATCACCATCAACCAACCATCACATAGAACTTGATAATGCTTCCCGAAACTTCTTCAAAATTTTCAATTCTTCACTTCTTAGAATACTCTGATCCTGAAGATAATATAACTCAATGTATTCTCTGAAACTCCTCCAAGTTTCACTCCTTGAAGCCTCCCAGAAAAATAATTATAGAGAAAATGGTAGACCTTATTCAATTCTGGTTTATTCAGGAGAGAAAACTTATACAACATGGCATGCAATCAATATTTAACATAAGATTATGAAATTCTTACAAAGGAAACTACAACCCACACTCTTTCCAATTCAATTGGTCTATCTTCATTTGGATTCTCTATGAAGACGTTATTACTGTTTTACCCAGAACACTTGTTTATGACTAGCTTCATGACAAGTCAAAAACCCTATCTTCCACAGAGTGTATCTCCAAAATTATAGCGAATAAAGAGCTAAATGTTTTACCATAGGTACCTAGATATGTCTTCTCAATAGCCTCTAAATTTCACCATCTGAATCGTTCTAGAAAAAAAGTTATAGAGAAAATGGTAAGATGACCTATAAATAACATACCTTAGAACACATCACCAAAAGACTTCATCCTCCCTTGAAATTCGACCTTCTTTACTTCATATTTCCTCTGAAATTCAGCTTATATCTCCTTGTTCACTAACAAACTTTTGTGTATTTAAAAATGAATGTTTAATGAGATGTATTTATACCCTTTATGCCACTTCCTTTTAACATTAGGGTCGACCTGACACTTTCTTAATCTGTAATTTTTTTTCTTTAATTATCTTCATGGCCGACTTGTACTTCCTTATTCAATTCACTTTGTCATCTTCAAAAATTCATTTCTCCTCAACCATGAGGATCCACACGATGTGCCACCTACCAATGAAAACAACATGATGTATATTATCCATGCATGTGTGTTGTATCTACATGTGCACTATCCTTCATGTCCAAATACCTTCATCAATCTTGGGGTCCAAAACCAATGACTAGGGTTGACATCAATGGCAACAACCAATCTTCCAACAATCTCCCCCTTTGTCATTGATGGCAACACTCATGCTCCCCCTATCATCATGATCCCAATTTCTCTCCCCCTTTGACATCAATGGCATAAGGTGACCTTCTTCTTTGGGGCTGCTCCCCCTGAACATGTGGCACTCAATAATACTTCATCCTTATGTTTGGTCTTTGAGAGTTTTTCTTCCTTGGAATCCTTTTGTGTGGCTTATTTCTTCTCTCTCTTCTTTATGTTTAGGATGTATATGTTGTTCGGTCTTCTTGTTGCAGTTGCAACCAATCTTCCTGGGTTATTTTCTTTTATTTTACATTTTAGGGAGTCAAACGTAAGAGTGTATCCTTGATCACATATTTTGCTGACACTGAGGATATTATGCTTCAGATCTTCAACCAATAGGAATTTTTCTGCTTTTACATTTTTACTTCCAAGCTTTACAATTCCTTTTCCAAGTATTTTGGTAGATGAGTCATCTCCAAATGCAACATTTCCACCCTTTTTCTTCAAGCTAACAATTTTTCTTTGATATTCGATCATATGAGATGAGCACCCACTGTCTATGAACCATTCATCTTCTTCTTTGCATTATTTAGCGACCAATGTTATTCGACAGTTTTCATTGTGTGGAATTTATTTCCTTGTCCATGTTGTAGTTGGTATAGGGACATTTGGAATACAATTATATTCCTTCATCTCTCTGCAATCTTGTGCTTTGTGACCAAGATTATTGCACTTGTAACATACAATATTTTGATCCATTAATGGGTCAAATGGATTATAATTTCCATTGACAAGTCTACGGACATTTCCATATCTACTATTTGCACCATTCATGTATCTTGCGTAGTTATTCCTTTCATTGATTCTACAATTAATTGCCTTGCGTTCAAAATTTCCACAAGTATAACAATGCCCAAGAAATAAATTTTGATACCTGGGAGTAAGTGATATTCTTTGTTGTGTGGTCCATATGGGTTCACGGTCTATTCTTCTATAGTTTCCTTCATAATGATTTCTTTCATACTTGATGGGAGAGGATCTTCTTGATGTCTCATTCCTTTTGAATTCTAGTCTTCTATCTTGTTGTTCAACTTGTTCTGGAGTATTGGTTTCATCATTTTCATCTTCCTTCTCTTGTTTTGTTGTCTTCAAACTGTCATTGTATACTAGTCCTATCTTGTCATTTGGATATCTTTGACTGCTAAGGATCTCATCTATTTTTTCAGTGCTTTTTTCAAACTTCTTCAACTTTTCTATTGTCAATAGTAGCTCCCCTTTTGTGTGATCCAATTCTTCTTTCAATGTCTCATAATATTCTAATTGTTCCTTCAAGCTATTAACGGTCTTTTTAAGCTTGTAATTCTCTTCTTCACAACTAATCAATTCACCTTTTAGCATTATGTTTGTGTTTCTAATCTTGCTATTTTCAGTTTCAACATGCTTCAACTTTTCAAGATTCTCATCTTGTTTTTCACTCTCTGCATTGTCTTTGTTTTCCCAAAATGAATCAAGGTTGGTTTCTTCATCTAAATCTTCTTTAGAAGTGATTTCTTCTTCTTTATAACTCTTGTGATCATCATCCTGGGTTTCTTGGGTTATGAAGAGGACTTCTCCTCCATCATTATATTCTTCATCACTCTCATCTAAGGAGATGTCATCATCCTTGGAGTAGAAGCTCTTTTTATTGTTGAGATTTCTCTTTTTATAGTAGCATTTTTCAACAATATGTCCTATTCTACCACAGTTAAAGCATTTGAGAGGAGACTCACCTTTGTATCTTCCACTTCCCTTCTGGAACCTTCTTACAAAATTTTCATTTCTTCATCAAGGTCATTATCCTTTTCATTTGTATTCTTTATGGATTTAAAGGTTGCTTCATTGTTTGGTTGGTCACTTTCTGTACTTGTTCTCATTTCATATGCTATCAGAGACCCATGTAATTCATCCATTGTCATTTTTTTCAAGTCCCTAGTTTCTTCAATGGCAGAGACCTTAACATCATACTTCAAGAGAAGTGATCTCAACACTTTTTGTAAAACCAAGGATTCATTGAGATATTTACCTAATCCTAAGATAGAATTAACAACTTCATCAACTCTAAGAAAATAGGTTGCAATATCTTCATTTTCATCCATCTTCAAATTTTCAAATTCTTCTCTATGTCATTGAAGCTTGACCTACTTAACTTTTGGATCACCTTCATAGATACTCTTGAGGTTGTCCCATACCTCTTTAGCAGTGCCTCAGACCATCACTTTGCTAGCAATGGTTGGTGCCAATTCTCCTAGAATAACATGTTTGGCTTTTTAATTACAACTCATAAGCTTCTTCTCATTTGGATCGGTTGGAGCATTATTTGGGATTACATAGCCATTTACAATTGAGTACCAAATGTCTACTCCCAAAGATATTAGGTAAGTTTTCACTCTATCACTCCAATATGCATAATTTATTCCATCAAATCTTTGAATCACATTTGAAATGTGCTCATGGTCATCCATCTCTGCTCAGGATTTTGCTTCCAATGGTTAAACTGTTATGAAGGAAACCTTCTCTGATACCAATTGTTGATACTAAGAGGGGGGTGAATAAATATCAAGTACAATTTGGAAAAAATTTCAACTTACATTTCAACCAGATTATATATTAAATTATCTCCAATGAGAAATGAACAATAGTAGAAGAGTTACACCAATACACCACAATACACCATGCACAATATATGAGAAATAACCAATAGTTATTGTTCAAGGGAAGCAATGACATCCAAAGGTAGCTACAACTTCCAAATATAAAGGGAGGGATAAAAATCCAAAAGGAAGATACAATCCTTCAATATCAAGAGAGGGTTGACCTCTCCATCCTTGCCCCTTCCTTCCACCCAAGAATATATGAGAGATAATAAAAC
>ML824986.1:41444-63761 GCA_009831015.1 Picea engelmannii
TAAGAACATTCTAGAGGAGGAATCTTCTAGAAGTAGAACCTTCTAAGAATTCCTCTTACATTTATGATATCTAACTACCCATTTATTATATCTAACTACCATAGTGGGTCTTATTTAATAATATGGTGGACCTAGTCTACCTTACATTGAATGGCCTCCAATATTATCACTATGGGTCCTTTGGGCCCCCACTACTACCTCTCTAGCTACCTTACAGAATGAGAGTGCAGAGGCTGGTTGGAGTCAATGCCTTCAGTATAAAGTGGTGGGTAAGAGGAGGAAGGGCCCTGTAATTTGTTCATGAATTGGTGGAGAGTGTAATTGACTTCAACAATTTGGTTACTAAGTTGTTCTTGGATGTGGTCCATTTTGGCATGAAGGACATGAATGTCATTATGCACTTTGGCATAAAGGGAAATAAGGCCAGTGTTTAGTTTTTGATTGGTTTATTTTTATCATGTGGGAGACATGAGGGAAAGAGGGGTGGGTCCATGGAAAAAAAACAATATAAGTGATATATGCCATTATAAGTAGGGCAACGAGAGGAAGGAAATGGGATACGTGGGAAATAAGGGTGCCAGGAAGGGTATGGGTCCAAGGGGTAGAAAAAAAAACTTTAAGAATGATATGTATCACAAAAATCAGGGAGAAAAGGTGAATCCAATGAGAGAGGTCTCAATTAAAGGTGCAAGAAGGACCCAAACTTTTCTTTTTTACTCCTGTGGAGTTATACTCTGATCTAAATAATACTGCAATGTCAAAATGTTGAAATTCTTAACAGGAAAAAATGTGTAGTAATTTCGCAACCAGAATGCAAGGGGAAAGGTTGCATGCCAATAGATATTGTCTATTCCTTTTATGTTCTGTTTCTACCCCAAGGGTTAGGGTTTTCAAGGTTTCTACAGACAAGGGTTTTCCCTATGCTATAACTCTTTGATATACTTGTGAGGTTGAACAATAGTACTCATCCCAATATCTCAGGGCACCAATTAAGGAGGCTAGACCATACCCTTAGTCGTACTACTTTATTACCCATGTACTAGAGAGTATCTTCTCGAGTGTTGTTCTCAGTGGCACTATAGCAGTAAGGTGACCAATCAGTTGATCCATAGTGGAGCTCAAGATACCTAGGACAATTTGTATACATGTGATGTCTAATGCGCTACCACTCGAATGGGTATCAACAGGGGTTACAAGGGTGTCAAAAAAATTGAGCTTAAAAAATCTTGTATTTCCTACGTGTATGCTTCCTTGACCACAAATTTATTCACTGAACAATAGATCACTGTAGTTTAAATATGCCAGAACACATTTCTACCCTAAAAAAACTTTAACCCACAATTCCTGCCAATGAAAGTGCTCTGATACCACTTGTAAGGTACCATATGTAATACAATATGCATAAATATGAATATTCAACAGATATCAATGGAACAACAAAATATGAGAAGAGAAACACCATAAATAATACCTTTATTCAAAGAAAGCAATGTTCACTTGCCTCTTCGTGGGGGAAACCTCCAACAGAGCAGAGCTCTATTACAATAATTCTCAAAACAAGATTTATCATGCCTCCTACTCTTATTTATACTAATTATATCTTCTAAAGAACATTCTAGAGGAAGATCTTTCTAGAAGCGAAGACTTCTATTAGGTCTTCTTACATTGACTTGTTCACATTTACTAAATAGGCCTTACTAACTAATGTTGACCTTTATTACATGGAAAACATATTTAGGCCTTATTAACTAATTTCAACCTTTATTACATGTAAACTATATTATTCTATCTATGTGAGGGGTTAGGTCCCTAACAATATACCAATGAGCATTTTTTGGCTACACTACCCCACACTTCATAATGTTTGACAATAAAGTTGAAATAATCTCCTATGATGACATTATTCCCTTTAGTAAAATCGTGACCAAGGAACCATTCCCAAAATTTCCTTCTATCTTCATAAGTGTTGTCAATGTTGATGATTTTGAAGGATTTCCCTAACTCCAAAGAAACAATTTCCATATAGATAATTGCACCAACCGTGGAGCAACTTATAAGGTTAAATTTTTTTCTTATAATCTATTGAAACCCATCGATATATTTCCATTGCATCCAAACCCTAAAATACCAATCTTTTAGGAAGGAAGGAATGATGTCTTTAACCTTTTTTCCCTCCCCCATGGTAAATTCTTGAACTAAGATAATATTTGTCTTACAAAGAAAAATAATTGATGAAGGGAAACTCTTTATCATATAATCTTTTGGAGTATAATCTATGTTAGGGAAACTCTTTTCTGAGGACTAACCAACCCTCTCACATTGATAGATAGAATAATAATCAAGAACCCTTTATAGAGGCTTTCCTTGCTCTAAGGGCCTTGATAATAAATAATTGTTTCTGGATTGAGTTTCTCTTCTAGATTTGATTGTGCTATTGTTAATCCGGATTATTTTCGGCACGAAATGAGAGCGGAGATATAATAAAAAAATGCACAGAGATATCGCAGATATTCAATAATATAACATAAATGTATCAGATATGCAACCATAAACACAGATATACAGTAATACACAATTTCTATTAATGAAATAAATGTACAGAGATTGTAAAATACAGAGTGAAAGACTCGCTAGAATGGTGGCAGCTTATCTCTGAGAAGAGATGTGACGACTACTCGCATTCGAAAGAAGATGATTACAATGAGGCTCTGAAGGCCCTTTTACAATAAACAGGAATTCCAAAATTCCTAGACATCCAAAAACCTAACCCTAGGAGATGAAGCGCCAAAAGTCATGTGGGCCCCATTTGGGTAAGTTAGTACATCAACTTCCCGGGGCCGTAACTTTTGCATACGATCTATGTTTTAGGCGTATGATAGCTCGTTGGAAAGGTATCATCAAGTTGATTCATATTGGGGGCTAAATTATGCCTTTGTATATAATTGAGAACCTCGATCTTGAAAAACTTTCATTTAGGCCCTCAAAATGGCCCTAGAAGTTAAAACCTGCTAAAAATAGTAAATTGCCAAAATTGCCAGAAAGTTGTTTTGAGCCAGTTGGAAAAGGTGGGTGACCACCGATATCCACCTGAATCAATTGTGGTATCCTATAATTCCGACTTTATAGACATCCCTTAATTCCCACTTCATAGACCCCCCTCTTATTTTTCCTAGGCCAAAGGTGGTATCTAAAGTGAGATCATAATATGAGACCTTCTTCGAGGATCAATATATAGCACTAGAAGTCTTATTGGAAATTCCCAACTCATCATGAAAATCCAAGGAAGCATCCACATTGATCGAAGGTAGGCCTCACATCGAGGAATCAAGAGAAGGGGAGGTTATGTTTTCAGATAAACCCCTCTTGAGGAAGACACACCCTTACCTAATCTCATTCTATGGACACTATATTCTAGAGTAGGATATTATTCTAGTAGAGTGAGACTTTACCATGAACACAACAAAATAGATCACAAAATATAAACATCTTACAAAGAAGCAATGACCGGTTTTTAATGAAAGGAGGAAACATGTCACTAATATTGTAGGAATAAATCTGGATGAAGCCACATTGGGATTGTTGGAGAAAGGAATAAAATTTTCTATGGAATTTGAGGACATCACATGTAGCAGTGAGAACAAAATTAAGGATTTGACAGATAATAGAGATGAAAATATTTGCTAGGAGTGTGACATTGTGCAAAAAAATTCCAAGCCTCCTAAAATAAATATATCTAGGGAAGAGGTTGTTTCTCTTAACCTGTGTAGTGTATCTCAATAGATCTAAAAATATAGTATACACATTAACTTGAACATATAAAATCCACACAATATATAACACGAGAATGAACATAAGAATTGTAGGAAAACCCCTTGAGGTAGGGTAACACCATGACTTATTCCTTAAGGAAAACACTCCATAAGAAATGCTCACTACAATTGCGATATTCTTTAGTATACATCATTACATTTCTTATACTTATTTATATAATACTATCTACCTCCTAGGATCATTCTAGAGAAGGAACTTTCTAGTAGACAAAACCTTCTAGTAAGCTTTCTTAAATTTATTGCTTCCACACTACTACATGGGCCTTATTTACTAGAAATTTCCTCCATACATAGCAATAAATAACCACCTAACTATTATTACTCCCCTTGGTTACCTCCCTAGTGTTGATGTTTTGGTAGCTGCGGGATGTATTCCCTCCTATACAATTTTTCTTAGAGAAGAAGAAGATTCCAAGAAGTCAAAGGAAGACCATTGAGTTGAAGAACACCCTAGAAAAGAATAAAATGAAATAGAAGACCACAGAAGAGAAGTCAGCCCACGGGAAATAATAATAAAGTGGAAATATAATTTCCAGGAAGAGAAGTCGGCCCATAGAAATAATAAAGTAAATTTGAAGACACAAAATAAGAATTTGGCCCCAGATAGGTGCCCAGATTAGTATAAATACAAGTTTGCGTCAGTTCATTTGTACAGTCAGGCAGTTCTCCTTCTACAGTACGCACTAGAAAGTTGCAAAAATTTCACTATTTCTTGTCTCTAGTTATCTTGGAGAGTGCGCCCCACTTGAGGAAGGATATTCTTGGTGGATCTTGGTGATATCTCTTGTGCGCTACCTATGGAGGAGTTGCACTAATGTTGTGTGTTGTTGCTAAGTTGTTTTGTGCTAGTTATCAGTTGCAATAGAAATTGCAGATGTAGTAGCAGTTGTAGTTACTGGTTACCAGTGGCACCAGCTCTGTGGTACCATCTCCATGGTGCTAGTTCTAGTGATGCGCCTATATTGGTTCCAAATCTATGGTGTTCTATCTTGGTGTCAGTTATGTGGTATTGATCAGTTTTCTACCCTCACTAGGGTTTGACAAGAAGAAGAGATAAGTATTTGTTATCAGGGTTCTTCATTGTTGGTTTTATCTTGTGATTAGAGATTGTTCATGGTTGTATTGGAATATTCTCTCTAAGAAAAGTTGGCTGGGTTTTTCCCTGAGTTTGAGGTTTTCCTAGGATAAATATTTGTGTCTTCTTGTGCTTGTTTATCTGTTGCTTATATATTTTAGTATATGATTATTGGATGTTAAAAGAAGATAAAAATGTTATGGTAAATATAATATTAACTAAACTAATGAAAATATAACATGGTATCAGAGTAGGTTTCCTTTAGAACAGTCTAATCGCTGGAAGGAATATAGTGAGATTTGTTGCTGCATATGAGATTTGTCGTTGCACATGCAATTTTCCGCTGCACATGAGATTTGTCGTTGCACATATAATTTGCCACTGCACAATTTTCTTTGTCAAGATCTTTGAGCACTCGTTATAAATTCGATTGGGACAAAATACACCATTGATCAACTCTCCCTACTCTAGCGCACCTATTGCACTTCTTAGATTGGCTTTCCGTCAAAATTGAATTTTTAGGGTTTTAGGCTTGTTGACATTTTCCCTTGACATTGAACCTTTTGATTCAAATTTCTAACCTTCTTCTTGTTAATATAATGTCTCATATTAGAAGACAAAGTTGGATGGTGTACTTGTATATAATATGAGGGTGTTTGCAAGAAACGTACACTTGGAAAAAGAACATTTATCCAAGCAGTGCATCCAAAGGGATCTTAGATCTAGTGCACTTAGAGGAAGCCCAAGAGTTGGAGGAAGCAGTGACAATGTCTCCTACAATATATGACAACTCAAATGGGACAACAACAACAAGACTCCAAGTTTTCATATCAGGTTTGATATCTTATAATGCTACAACTTAAGTAAGTGTTGTAACTAGAATAACAATCTTTAGAGTTCTATTACTGCTATCAAATGTTTTGTAACACTTGAATATTATTGGTATGATGATCATTAAGTAAATTCTCATTGTTTAGTATTAATGATGCACTTGTTTACAAGATGAATTGATCTCCTCTTGGAGATGTTCTTGGTTGTTGAATTTATTCCAAGCAGGTCAAGTGATAGCTTTGAGAAGGAGCTACTATGATGATTGTTCCCATTCTTGTTTTTTTTTTTATTATTATTATTATAAGAGCATTATTCTTGTCTGTTGTTTTCCCGTGTTGTTTCTGTTGTTCTGGGCAGGTCACAGGTGATAACTCTGAGAGGGAGCTATAAGGATGGTTCTAGGAGGAAAAATATTATATGGTTTCTAGTTTGAGACATGGAGCAGACTATCTAGATAAGAAGTTGTATACACGAATGTATACATCCATGTATCGAAGAAGAAGAGGACAAAGTTAAAACATTCTAGAAAGAAGGGTAATTTTGTGGGATATAGAGTATCCCATATGGATATTGATTGTAAGGAGAAGAAAGGATTCGAATATGACCATACATATCCCTCTAGTTTAGTTTATCACTCTTCATATCATTAGGAAGAGTTAGTAGAGCCAAAAGAACCTACCCACAATCATTGCAGTGACCATGATGATACCAACTTGGTCCTGTGATACTTTGCAGGATGAAAAGGGGATACATATATATGGAATTGATGAGCCATATCATGAGGAGGAGCATATGGATCCACTAGTGGTGAGGCATGATACCTCACCAAGTACTAGCTTAGAAGGATCCAATAGGGAGGAGTAGCCTCCCCAGGACAGTTCATAGGAGATCAAAATTCAGAGGAGGTCATCACATGCAGAGGGAGAAGATGGCTCCAGATATTATATAGACTTAGAGGGAGTTAATCTTCAGAGGGAGCATGCATATTCATAGTGAGCCTGATCTTAGAGAGAGTTAGTGTCTTAGAGACTTTCATTCAGAAAGTATTCCTCCTCAGATTTAGATGGAAGAGAGAGACGTCTTCTAGGATTGAAAAACATATTCCATGAGTTGAGGAGGCTAGATCATAGCTTCAAAGACTTATAGGATATGTGCGATATCCTGGGAGGATTCCCTTGTTTAAGTAGACTTTTATATAGTTAAAGGGGAGGGATCCATTCAGAAGGACTGATATATGGATTTTTCCCTTGGTTCCTATACCATCATGGAAGTCAATGGTGACTTCCAAGTTGATCTACAAGATCAAGCATGCAGCAGATGGAAGCATAGATATGTACAAAGCTTGATTTGTGGCTAGAGGATTCTCCTAGAAAGAGGGAGAATATTATGATGAGACACTTTCTCTAGTATCCATAAGAAGTGTACAGAGAGAAACCAAAAGATACATGAGAAGGAGTCTCATGTCTACAGATTGAAGAAGGCTTTGTATGGGCTTAAGAAAGCACCCAGGGCATGATATTCCAGAAAATTATTCTGATGAGCTTGGGGATGGTTTCCCCTTGATATTGGATGACCTGTTTCTTACAAGGGATGATAATATTACATATGGGTGCAAGAGGGAACTCAATTCAGAGTTTTGGATGAAGGATCTAGGTATGATGCATTATTTATTGGAGGTGTGGTAGAGGCTAGATGAGATTTTCCTTAGCCAAGGAAAATATACTATTGAGATCCTACAGAGATTCATGATGATGGACTACAAGTCCATGGCCACACCTATGATGAAAAATATGAATCTCTTGAGTGATTTATATTCATATTTGGTGGATCCCATGATGTATATACAATTGATTGGATCCTTGATGTACTTGGTTAACACTAGGCCATACATATGTTTTGCATTGAACACTTTGAGTCAGTATATGGTTGAGCCTAGAAATGTACATTGGATAGTTGCAAAACATGTGTTGAGGTACCTACATGGTACAATTGGATATGGATTGAGATATGTCTCAGATGGAGATGTGAAGTTGCAAGGTTATACATACTTTGATTGGGCGGGGAGTGCAGTGGATAGGAAAAACACATCAGGATGTTGCTTCAGACGTAAGTGGCACTCAATACAACAGAGGCAGAGTATATTGCAGCAAGTGTTGCAAGTTGTGAAGCAGTGTGGCTCCGAAAGTTTCTTGCAACGTTGTTTGATTTGGAGTTGGAGCCAACTTTGATACATTGTGACAATCAAATTTGTGTGAAGTTGTTATAGAATCCCATGTTTCATGACAAGTCGAAGCATATAGAGATCAAGTGCCACTGCATCCGAGACATGGTGCAGAGAGGAGTTGTGGAGCTCCGTTAAATATCCATTGATGAGAAGATATCAAACATTCTCACGAAGCCACCGTCTAGAGTGAATTATGAGTACTTCAAAGACAATCTTGTGATGCGCCTATCTTGGTGCCAACTTTAGTGTGCTATCTCAGTGCTAGTTCTTTGGTGTTGATCAGTTGTCTACCCTTGGTAGGGTTTGACAATAAGAAGAGATAAGGATTTTTTTATCAAGGTTCTTCATTGTTGGTTTGCTCTTGTGATTAGAGCTTGTTCATGGTTGTATTGGAATATTCTCTCTAAGAAAAGATGGTTGAGTTTTTCCCCGAGTTTATGGTTTTCCCAGAACAAATATTTGTGTCTTCTTGTGCTTGTTTATCTATTTCTTATATATTTTAGTATATGATTATTGAATGTTAAAAGAAGATAAAAATGCTATGGTACATCTAATGCTAACGAAACTAATGAAAATATAACACATATGCACCCCATATTACTCCCATAGGTACACTACATTCCATCCCCCTTCACATGTTTCATCCTTGAAACATGGGAAGAATACACACAATATGATCGACTAATAAATGTAGCCAACTGGTACCAAACATGAAAATCCATCCATCCTAGAGAAATGTGAACATGGGGTCCAACTATTTCCTTTCCAACTTGATCTATATTCTGATTGTTCCTTGTTGTGCTATTGTGATATCTCCATTAATTGTTGTTATTCCTTTATATACCTCTTGGTTGGTTTCCTTCCTAGTACCATGCTGATCCATAATAATTTTGTTGATGCTCACGCCCTTGCCTTGATGACTATTTTTTTTCTAGGTGGTGTGGGTGGAAATATAAATCAACCTTAGTTCCCAATTTTTTAGGATTGGACTCTTCAACATGGTGTTCCTTTGAGTCATGTATCTTATTGGCTTCCTTTCTATAACCTTGCTAAGGGTTTTCTTCACAATATTTTGTAGTCTCTGCTTTTGTTTTCATATGATGTGTCTGTAGGTACTACCATTATTTTCGCTGTAGTGACTTCTTCATGTGGCCCCTTGGGTCCTTATTGTTTACTAAGAGACATATCTTACATTGTGATTTTATTTTTCTTATATCAAAGCTTCATAAAAAAAAATTGCACATTAATATTAATTGTACCAAATGATTCCATCCAAGGATATCCAAGAATAACATCCACATCATTCATATCTATAGCATGAAAATTTGAATTCAACACATATTTATCCATGGTAATCTTCAAATCTTTAAAAATATGAACATTCTTATCCTCAACTTATGTGCTTTGAATATGATTTTCGAGGAACTTGCAATCTTTTAATCAATTTAATATTGATGAAATTATGCTTGAAACTAAGGTTAATAGAAAAAATGATCTTCTCTTGTTGAATACATCCATGAACATGTAATATGGAGTTTCCATATGAAAACAAACTCCTAGTTCTCTCTTTATCCTTCTTCTTGGCATGCGACCATCTATCAAAGTGTAGTTTATCATATTCTTCATCTGATAGTGTTGTTTTCTCTTCACAATTAAGTCCATATGATAGAGTTATTATCCAAGATAATAGATATTTATAATTTATCCATTTCATATATTCTTTAAGACTAAGGTCATCATCTATAAAAAACATCTTGCTTGAAATAAAAGGCACAATAAAAACTAGGGTTTATAAAAATAACTTACTTTTCAATGGAGCTCCTTGAGGCAGTTAAATTAAAATGATCATAAATTATGTTATACTTCTTCAATTAGATATTATGGCCACAATTATGAAATTCCATGGCCACTCTAGAACTACTGGCACATGTTTCACTGAAATTTGGTCACTATGTCAAAATATATATGATCTGCAAATCATGCAGTTGTCCATAGAAAACCCTAAAACCATTGATTTTAAATCAATGGTAAATCCACTTCCTGGACTTCAATTTGGATGATTGTTCTTTTGAACTCGGTTAATGTTTTGAGAGGAACTTGTATCTATATTTTGTTTCTTAATATCGTGCATAGAAAGTTTCATACTTTGATCTAAATTCTGTCACCCTCCTTTTCCCCTTGAAAATATGCAAAAAAAGAAAAAAAAAATATTCCCTTTTTTGGCCCAAGAAAGAGCTCCGATACCAATTGTAGTGTGCTCAACAAATATGAAAGTATAGTATAGATATTAACTTATAAATAAAAAATCCACACAATAGATAATAAAAGAATGAACATAAGAATTGTAGAGAAAACCCTTGATGTAGGGTAACACCATGAATTATCTCGTAAGGAAGTAAGACACTCCACAAGAAATGCTTGCTACGATTACAATATTCTTCACAATACATTATTACATTTCTTATATTTCTTTATATAATACTATCTACCTCCTAGGAACTTTCTAGAGAATGAACTTTCTAGTAGGAAGAACCTTCTAGTAAGCCTTCTTATATTTATTGCTTTCACACCATTACATGGGACTTATTTACTAGAAATGGACTCCATACATATAAATAAATAGCCACCTAACTATCATTACTCCCTTTGGGTAGATCTCTAGATACTCCATATTACCCCCTTAGGTGCACTACATTCTATGAAGACAATGTGACTATGATTTTGAAGATTGTAGGCTATAACCAAAAAATGAACAAAGACTTAGCTAGTGGTAGCTATAGGAAGGTGCAAAGAGATCCAACAAACAAAGTTATAAATAATGTCTCCATGGAAATATAAAATTATTCTATGGATGACAACTTAAAAAAGAGGCTTATCTCCAATAATGCAATAATGCCACTTAGTTATGGTTTGCTAAAAAACCATAAGACGAACATTCCCTTGTGGTCATTATTAATACAATAGGTTCTCCCACTTATGAGTTGGAAACACACTTGGTAGGGAAGCTCAAACCTTTCACATGAATAAATTCTTATTTTATAAAAGACTTGACATGAATATGATGACAAAATGAAAGTCTAAGGATACTATTATATTTGTTAGTTTTGACATAGTTCCTTCTTCATAAAAAACTTGACTAATGAAGCAATTTAGGTCATTAGAAGTGTATCAATAGTGAACATGTAAAAAATGTAGAAATTTTTCTTAATTCAACATACTTCAGTTTTCATGGTGAAATATACGAGAAAACAAAAGGTGTTGCAATGGGTTCACTTCTTTCACTGGTTTTTGCTAACCTCTTTATGGAGTATTTTGAGAAAAAAAATATTGGACTCATTTTCCCATAGGCCTAAGTGGTGGCTCAGATATGTTGACGATGTATATAATAATTGGACACATGGAAGAAATGTATTAGAAGAATTTACAAATCATCTTAACAACCAATCTTAAAGCATCAATTTCCCCATGGAAAAATAAGAGAACATGTACCTCCCCTTCTTAGATGTGCTCACCATGAAGAAATAGAATGGAACCTTGGCACAAGTATACATGAAGAAAAATCATATGGATAGATACCTACATGTTGAGTAACATCCCCATTCAATACAAAAGATAAATGTTATCAATATATTGGCTATCCAAGCTGTAAGATTCTCAGAAAAGGACCATCTAGAACAATAGATTAACCATGTTATAAAGACCCTTATAAACAATGGTTACAAAGAAAATCAAATCGATGAAACTATCTAGAAAGTGTGAAGAGGTAAAGATAGAGATCAAAACATATAAAGAGATAATCCTACAACTAATCTTCCATGCATTCGAGGCACTACAGTTAGATTTCCAAGATCCTAAGAAAGAGAAACACAAGGGTATCCTTCTCTCCTTCAATCTCTCTAAGAAACATGTTAGACTTTGCTAAGGATTTGATTGAACAAAGGTTTCATAAGGGGGTATACACAATACCATGTTCTTGTGGAAAACTATACATTGGTGATCCAGGTGGATATTGGTGGCCACCCACCTATTCCAACTGGCTCCTCTTGTTCGTTTTTGTTTAGCACGTTCTTCTGTACTTCTTTATAATTGTGGGTTCTACAATTCTGTGGCTGTCTAAATCTCCACACATCTTCTAGGTGGATATTGGTGGCCTCTCACCTAATCCAATTGTCTTATTTTGTATATTTTCATGTCATCACATCTTGTTGTACTTCCAGGGTTGTTTTGGGGCCCTAAACGTTGTTTTTTTTTCTCGACACAGTCAAACTATAGACAGAGTTAGGTTTTGGTGGAGAAATGTGTAGTTCTCTGAAATACCTTTCCAACGAGCTATCATGTGCCTAAAACGAAGGTCATATGCAAAAGTTACGACCCTGGGAAGTTGAGGTACCAACTTACACAAACTTACCCATAGGGGCCCACATGAATTTTGGCGTTTCACCTTATAGGGTTAGGTTTTTGGATGTCTATGGTTTTGAAATTCATGAGTAATGTAAAAAAGGTATCTAGAGCCTCATTGYTATCCATTCTTCTCAGACGGATGCACGTATCAACCACATCTCTTCTCAAAGATAGCTACCACCATTCGAGCAAGTGTTTCAGTTCTGTAGTTTTACAGTTTCAGCCTATTTCATTATTCAATAGAATATATTGTTCACTGGATATCTTTGTTTATTGTATTCGGTCTGTTAATCAGTTCGTTCTGCTCCTAAATACGGATCAGGGGTATCCGAGCGGTTTTCTCTTCATTTATTTTTCTCCGTGCATGTCCCCAACAAGATCTGGGTACAATAATTTGGGACTCGAACCAATCGAGCCATTGCAAGATCAGTCATACCGAGCCTGACAACAACCCATGGGGGATGGAAATTAATATGATGGAGCAGGAGATCCTATTAAAATGTTGCTTGAGAAATCTCTTGCACGACAAAGGAACAAAATGATGGACAAATTCGCGCAAATCCTTCGATGACTTCCCACATGAGAAGCATCTTCATCAAGTGGCCATGCAACCCCCTTCAAGGTACAAGTAAATTTTGATATTCCATTATTTGAAGGACTAATAGATGAGGATGTTGTAGATAAATGGTTGAATCTGCTGGAAGGGTATTTTTCAGTCCACAATTTTTCTGATAGGGAAAATATCACTTTTGCACTCCTCGTGGTTGTTCCCCATGTTAAAGACTGGTGGGATACTTACTCTAAGAAAAAGGGGCGTAGAGGAATTTTCAATGTTTTTGGTGGCCCCTACATGGGATTCCTTCCGGGATGCCATTAAATAACAATACTACCCTATTGGAAGCTACGAGGACCAGTACACCAGATGGACCACCCTATGTCAATAAAGGGACCAGACAATATCATATTTCACCAATATTTTCCATACCCTATGCACCAACTTGGGTATCAAATACTTTGAGTGTCATCTGGTGCTAAAATACTGTCGTTGTTTTCATAGATAAATTCAAATAGAAATGGAGTTTCTAGACATTGCCTCATTGGGCACGGCTTATAGATATGTGGTCAAGATCGAGCAAGAATTTAAGCAGAAAAGGGGAGAGTTTGGATCTGCAAATCCCTCATAGCCGAAGAAGGGAAAAGGCAAAACCAACCCACCCAACAAGGGACCAAGTCGAGATGACCACCCTCAGAAAAACCAGTCCAAGCCACAACACAAGAAAGGAAATGAAAAGACGAAGAAGGACATGAGAAAATGGTGTGAGTACCATAAAATCCCTTGGCACAACACTGAAGAATTCCAGTCCAAGCAGTCATTCATGGTCGAACTAAAGGCTTCCGAGTCAGAGGCCAATTGTGATTCTGAATCAAATCCTGAAAGAGGGACGCAGATTATCAATGTTGAACCCAGTGCCACTGTTGCTACCACCAAAGTTCGACCAAGCGAACCTAAAGAACCAGAGGAAGGAGAACACCTCTTTCACTCGCAGATTTGGGTAAAGGGGGCTCCACTTCATTTCATTGTTGATAGCGGGAGTTATAAGAACCTGGTTTCAGCAAAGGTTGTCAAGCGACTGGTTCTGCCAATGAAACTGCACTCGCAAACCTACACCATCGGTTGTCTTTGCCAAGGAAGAGATCTTCGTGTCAGCCAATAGTTTCGTCTGTCCTACGACATCAAGCCTTTCAAAGATGAGGTACTATGTGTATTTCTCCCCTTGATGTTTGTGATGTTCTTTTAGGACAACCATATTTGTGGAAGCGTCATGTTGTGTATGAGTCTAGACCTCGCAATGTTATTATTACTTTAGGTAGACAATTGTATAGGATACCAGAGGTAGCTCCGCCTACTGCTATTTCTTTAATCTCTGCTAAGCAGTTCATTAAGGTCATCTCACAGATTGGGAAGTTTGTCTTCTTTTTTATCTATGCTCACAGTGAAAAGAAGGTCGCTGCCACATATGTGGCCTCTACACAGAGCCTCTCTTTGAAACAGAAGCAAGTGGATGGGATTGTGGAAGAATATAGAGACATCTTCTCCTTACCTATAGGGGTACCAAAACACTGCCAAGTCAAGCATCCAATTGATCTGACCCCCGATGCACCTCTACCTAACGGACCAATATATCGTTGCTTGTTGATGGAAAATGACGAAATCAGGTGACAGATCCAAGAGCTTCTTCAAAAGGGGCACATCAGACCCAACTCCTCCCCTTGTGAAATCTTGATTGTATTGGTGTAGAAGAAGGATGGGACGTGGAGACTCTCCATTGATTACAGATCCCTAAACAAAATCACAGTTAGGAACTGGTACCCCATTCCCAAGATTGATGACCTTCTTGAAAAAATAAAGGGGGGAAATTTCTTCAGCAAGATTGACCTAAATTATGGCTACCACCAGGTTCCCATCGAACCAACTGATGTATGGAAGACAACCTTCAAATCTAAAGAAGGTCTCTTCTAATGGCTAGTCGTTCCCTTTGGCTTAACAAATGCACTAACCACTTTCATGAGGTTGACAGATGATGTATTGAGACCCTTCACCAACTCCTTTGTGGTGTTATTTTTGGATGACATCCTCATCTTCAGAAGAATGTGGGAGGAGCACATGCGACATATTCAACAGGTTTTGAGCACTTTGCGACAACACAAGCTATATGCCAACTTGGAAAAATGCTCTTTTGACATGAACAAGGTCCAATACTTGGGATACATTGTTTATGACCATGGGGTACATGTTGATCCAACTAATATCCAAGTCATCCATGACTGGCTAGCCTTGACCACACTGACCGAGCTTTAGAGCTTTTTGGGACTAGCCAAATTCTATCGACGATTCATGTTGGGATTCTCCCATATTGCATGGGCCCTCATCCAGGTGACCAAGAGTGGTGGTAGGGCCAAGTTTGTGTTGGGGAAGGAGCATCAATGAGCATTCGATGATCTAAAGCATCGCTTGTGTTCAGCTCCAGTACTCTCCTTGCCCGATCTGCAATAACCATTCAAGATTGAGACTGATGTATCTGACTATG
This sequence comes from Picea engelmannii, assembly GCA_009831015.1. Taxonomy (NCBI): domain Eukaryota; kingdom Viridiplantae; phylum Streptophyta; class Pinopsida; order Pinales; family Pinaceae; genus Picea; species Picea engelmannii. The sequence goes on from ML824986.1 coordinate 56,895, forward strand.
TTGTGGCCATAGTTCTCACTCAACATGGGCATCCGGTGGCATACCATAGTGAGACTCTCTCTGATACTATACATAAATACCCCACCTATGACAAGGAAATGTATTCCATTGTACAATCCAGTCGTCAATGGAACATTACATTTTGGGAAAAGAGATGATCATACACACTGATCACACGCCTCTGCAGTTCATACAGAAACAGGGGAAATCACAGAATGACTTCCATTAGAAGTGTTCCACCTACTTGCAGAAGTTCCATCTCAACATCAAGTATAATATAGGTATCTCCAATCGTGTCATTGATTGCCTCAGTCGGCCTCCTGTGGCTACACTCACCATTGTGCTCCATTCCTGTGGACATGAAGCATCTGAGTGGCCCCAACTTTATCAACAAGATTCAGACTTCACCACCACCTATCATCTCTTGGGTATAGGCGCAACTGCCATCGATTTTCACATTTAGGACATAATCTTATGCCACTTGGGCCATCTCTGTGTTCCTACAAGTGAGCGTGCAAAGCTGATTTGGGAAGCCCACTATAGTCGGGTGGCAGGACATTTTGGCATGGAGAAAACTATGGTCGTTCTTTAGAAACATTTTTATTGGCCAAAACTTCAAAAGGACGTCAACAAGTATATCAGATCTTACACTGCATGTGCCATTGCCAAGCTAGCCATCAAGAAGCAAGGCTTATACACCCTTCTTCCTATTCCTGATAAGCCTTGGGAATCCATCTCAATGGATTACATGTCTATCTTGGCGTCCACCAAGTAAGGAAATGACTGCGTATTTGTGGTCGTTGATCGGTTTTCGAAGATGGCCATCCTCACAGCTTGCAAGAAGACTATCACAGTGACAGATACTACCAATATTTTCTTCGAACGAGGATGGGTCCACTTTGGGATAGCACAAATCATCATCTCTGACTGGGACAAGGTTCCTCAACACATTTTGGTCGAGTCTCTGGTCTTTGTTGGACACCAAGCTCACAAAATCCACTTCTTTCCACCCCCAAACCAACGACCAAACATAGGTCGTCAATCAGATGATTGTGCACATCCTGCACATGTACAATTCTAAGCATCCACATACATGGGACGAGAGTCTCCCCTATGTTCAACATAGTTACAACAGGGCTCTCCATAGCTCCACTGACCATAGCCCATTTCAGGTGGGTTTGGGATTCCAACCCTTGGGATCCATTGATGTTGCACTTCATCTTGCCACCACATAGAAAAAATCTTTCCATGATCAGACTGCGATTGACAGAGCCACCAGATTCATTGAGCGGATTCAACACATCTGCTAACAGGTCCAGGAGATTTTACAAAAATCCAATGCTAAGTACAAGGATTGCCATGATCAACATAGGGTACCACACCAGTTTCAGGTTGGCGACAAAGTTTGGTTACATTTGCAAAAGGAGTGTCTCACGGGGCCCCATCGGAAGCTTCACCCACTTCGTTATGGGCCTTACACTATCACCAAGGTTGTGTAGCAATGATTTTGAGCTCAACTCCACCCTTCCTTCGCTTGCATCTAGTGTTCAATGTGGACCTCCTTCGACCATATTTTCCACCATTATTGGACACCTCAGAGATCTCAAAACAACTGACACCAACAAAGATCAACCCTGACTGCATGAAACAAGCATCCACTGATCAGATAATGAACACACAGGTCAAGAGCACTCGCCAATAGAGGATCCAGCTTTATTAAGTTGTCAAGGAAAGGAAACTCCTACACCAAGGCAAGTGTCTCATCCGGGGCCAAATCCAATAGAAGTTTCCTCACCTGATGGGGGAACTCAATGCAATGAAGAAAATTGCTTCCTAATGGGGGAGGATTGATCCAGGTGGATATTGGTGGCCACCCACCTATGCCAACTGGCTCCTCTTGTCCGTTTTTGTTCAACACGTTCTTCTATACTTCTTTGTAATTATGGGTTCTACACTTCTGGAGATGTTTGAATCCCCACACATACTCCATGGCCTCTCTCCTAATCCAATTATCTTATTTTGTATGTTTACATGTCAGCACATCTTGTTGTACTTCCAGGGCCATTTTGGGGCCCTAAACGTTGTTCTTTTGGCTCACCACAGTCAAATTGTAGACATATTCAAGTTTGACGATGACATGTATAGTTGTTTGAAAGACCTTTCCAATGGGCTAGCATGCGCCTAAAATGAAGGTCGTATGCAAAAGTTACGACCCTGGGAAGTTGAGGTACCAACTTACACCAACTTACCCATAGGGGCCCACATGAATTTTCACGTTTCACCTTCTAGGGTTAGGTTTTTGGATGTTTAGGGTCTTGGAATTCATGAGTAATATAAAAAAGGTCTATGGAGCCTCATTGTAATCCATTCTTCTCAGACAGATGCACGTAGAAGCCACATCTCTTCTTAGAGATAGCTACCACCATTTGAGCAAGTGTTTCAGTTTTGCAGTTTTACAGTTTCAGCCTATTTCATTATTCAATAGAAGATATTGTCCACTGGATATTTGTGTTATTCTTCATATCTCTGTGCTTATTGTATTCAGTATGTTAATCAACTCGTTCTGCTCCTAAATCCGGATCAATTGGTGAATTAGGTCACTCAAACAAAATAAGGTTAAAAGAGCACAATGTGAATATATGCCATGAAAGGTTTAATAAATCTTACTTTGTCAAAAAATCTCACACTTCCAATCACCATATATGTTTAGAGAATTTAAGAATGTTAGCAAGAATCGTGCATTACTACAAAAGAAAAATAAGAGATTCATTAGAGATTGAAAAATTTGAAAACAATATTAATTGGGATGATGGTTTAAAGTTGAAAGAAGATTGAAAACCTATAGTGAAACATCTTAAAAATTTAGCCTCCTCTTGAATTTTTCAATGCTTGACCCAAAGTTGACATTCTCTATTGAAAAATTACTCCATGGATGTAATTATATCAATATCATTAAATCCATGATGAAGAGAATCCATGATTTGTTCAAGTTTTGTTGAGGATGAGCCTGCTTTGGGGCTCAAAATGTTGAGAAAGAAACTCACTTTCTAACACATAATTTGCAATTGAAGATAGGTTGCATCTATGAAAAAATGAATAATGAAGATTTGAAGGTTGAAAAATTGACATGAAGGTTATTCAAAATGGGTTACAAATGAGATAACTAACCATACTTACATGCTTTTGAGCTTTGCATAGCCTCCTCCAACATGACATCTTTGATCCCTTCCTTTGTCAACTCTACCAATTTTTTTGAAGCTCTCACAAATTCCTCAAGTATTTTTTCAACCTAGACCAATCCATTTGAGCTATTTGGTATTATGACCATGGGATCAATTTTATCAACCATAAGAGACTTTGAAAAAACCTTCACACTAAATTGTCTCATAACTAAATAAGATTTATTCATAATATTTGAACCTTCTTTGAATCTAATAGAAACTCTAGATGTCCACTCCATCCTCCCTTTATACTAAACACACTTCGATGCAATATGGCCGTAAATGTGACATTTAAAATATTTGTAGGGAACCCTTAAATATAGTCTATCAACTGAGTGAAACTCCATTAACTGGGTTCTATGTCGATTGATTCAGTTAAAATGCATTAATTGACTTCTATGCCTATAATCTCCACTCCATCATCCCTTTATACTAGACACACTCTGATGCAACATGCCCATAAATGTGTCATTTAAAACATTTGTAGGGAACCCTTAAACATAGTCTATCGATTGAGTGAAACTCTAATAACTGACTTCTATGTCGATTGATTCTATTAAAACCTCTTTCAGGTCCATTTCTATAAGGATTATATTATTGAGTGGTTGAAATCATCATAAAATCTAACATCCATCTCCAAGAAACGCCCAATAATATCATTGATTTCCCTTAATATTTTCTCAATCTAGTATTCTAAAGGGATCTTGGAAAGATTTAACTAGATTGGATGGGTAGTTGATGTTTCAATTCAAGGATTGAAGCATGGAGAACAAGCTTTTAGAAAGAGAAAATTTCCTCCCTAGAACTAACACATGCTTTGCAATAGCACAATAAGGCACCAAAACACTAGACTGATCCTTCCTCTCTCGCAATATCTTTTTCTTAACTCCATCCTCCATGTAGTCGTGAGAGAATAACACTCCACATGAATGAAGTTGTGTTGCAGGCCTCAGAGAAACATATCCAATACCTTCAATAACTAGTACTAAAAAATCATAGATGTGTTCCTTACAACTATCACAAACCACCTTGAAATCCTCTTTACAGATCACTTTCCCTAAGATTAGAAAGGCTTAAGTAGAATTTACCAAAACTTTTGTGGATTCCACTAAAGACTACCTCCAATAATCGAAGTAGGGAAATTCCCTCCTTACCCCCACTTTGTTAGACCAATGACCTTCCAAAACCTTGCCATGCCTAAAGATGTCCAAACCCTCCAAGGATCTTATGAAAAATCTAGGGTTTCTTCATAAATGCCTATCTTTACATGGACATTCCAATATAACAATGGTGAAATATCTTACTCCTTTCTAGCATAGCTTTAATGCTTTGCCCAATCAACCAAATAAAAACGACCTAAACCTACAATTTAGAAATCCACTCTAACTTCTTGAAATTTTAAGCTTGTACCTCTGATCTCTACTCCCAAACTTTATTACAAATATTTCACCATGGGCTCTCTCTAAACTACGCATTGTTTTCATTATTCTAAAGTTAATTATAATTAAATTTAATACTTTTTAAAGGAGTACATAATTAGTATGTTCATGGGTTTGTGAAACAACATTAGTCTAAATTACCAAAATTAAATGTAAATGTTACAAAATAAAACTGTTATAATGATAAAGTTTTAACTTATTTTAAAGAAAAGTTAGTTTTACTGCCATTTCTTTTCTCATTTATAAAAATTCAACCAAATAATCAATTATCAATTAAGGGGGGGAGTAAATTTTTTTATTTTCCTCTCAATTACAACCTTTCAAAAATGATAATAAAATATTTGTTTTATCACTTTAATTCAACACAACAATCAATTAAGGGAGAATAGAGTTATTATTTCCCTCTCAATTACAACCTTTCAAAAATTATACTAAAATATTTGTTTTATCACATTTTTTTTTTCAAAAAATGGTCCTTTTAAACTCAACAATCAACCCTTGGTTGATTGATATTTATTAAATGCTACCTCTGCTTCCTCTCGCCACGTTTTGTTTTCCTCTAACGAAAGGCAGCCGAGTAGGCAAAATTAGTGCTGGGCGTGGGTGTGCTTGAAACGGTGTTGTTCGACTATGGGCCGTTTCTATTTACTGCAGCCTTATCACTTCCGATCATTTCGTATATGTACATTGGAATTGGAAATGTATGTGGTCAGTGCCCCCGCCTGTGCAAATTGCACTTTAGTCTGTCGAGCTTCAACAATGGCGGACCGCGAGCACGACTTGGCAAAGATTACGATATAGCCTTTTGTATAGCCCGGAGGACCCTAGCTCAACAGTCGACAAGCATAACCAATTCTTATATAGTCCTGGTCTTCATCTTCTTTGAAATTTCATATCAATTGCAGAGCGGGCAGGTTTTCAAGATTTAGATTTATTTAATTTCATACCGATTGCAGAGCGGGCAGGTTTTCAAGATTGATCTAATTTTACATCAATTGTATCGATTGCAGAGCGGGCAGGTTTTCGAGATTTAGATTTATCTATTTTCTTGCTCCTTATTTATATTTTTTCCTTTATTCCAATTTATCACAAACGCTCTCTGGTGTATGGGGATATTCGTCTCCAATTATTGATTTTAAATTTTAAAGATTATTTGGATTAATGTGTGGCAGTGTCATATGGAACAATTCAAAATCCGGTCTCTTTGAAGAGGAACGCCAAGACAGGTATCAGCGTTTCAATCACAGTGCCTTACAATTAAAAGTTTGACATGCTTTAATATTTTCTCGAGCTTCGTCAGAGCGTACAGGTCGAATGGTCGACTCCTGTGCAGGAAATCATTCTGTCCCTTCAGTGTTTTTTGGCTTGATATTTTTACTATTCAGGAAATCATTCTGTCCCTTCAGTGTTTTTTGGTTTGATATATTTACTATTGATCTATATGTAACACATTTTTGGTTATATTAATATATTTTAATAAGAAGAAGATCTGGAACTTCACCTTTGGGTTTTAAAAAATGCTGTTAATAAACATTTATGTTTGATTTGCTGAAGAATATCTTGAAGTTAAGATGCAAGTGCTGCTGCTATATTTTGCAAAAGCAAGAAAGAATTGTAGTTATTGCACTTGAGAGAAAGTTCAATTTACAGCCTACTTTAAATGAGTTGTATTTTGAGAACAAACTAGAAACATCTTTTCAGCGCAGAAAGGAGAAAACCAAAACAGTCACAAAGAAAATAAAAAATTAAATTACAAGGTGTAGGATAAATGTATGATAAATGGATATTGTTAATTTTTCTGTTTATTTTTGTTTTAAATTTAGTTAGAAATTATTTGAATTATAGATTTTTATTATTAAAACTGTACAATCTATTTATAGGTTTTAGGATTTTTTTCAAACATTAAATCCATTTATACATTTAAAAATAAACTTTCAGAAACAAAAAATTATGATTTCACTAAAAACTCTAAAACTCTATGACCAAATTTAGATAATATTGTGAGAAATGAACATAAACTTTAAACATTTTTACTCAAAACGGATTGACAGATATCCATTTATCATACACCGTGATCAAATTTAGATAATATTGTGAGAAATGAACATAAACTTCAAACATTTTTACTCAAAACGGATTGACAGATATCCATTTATCATACACCGATTTGTAATTTTCTTTCTGATTGTTTTTTTTTTTTTTTTTTC
>ML824986.1:83136-122283 GCA_009831015.1 Picea engelmannii
TATCCATTCTTCTCAGACGGATGCACGTATCAACCACATCTCTTCTCAAAGATAGCTACCACCATTCGAGCAAGTGTTTCAGTTCTGTAGTTTTACAGTTTCAGCCTATTTCATTATTCAATAGAATATATTGTTCACTGGATATCTTTGTTTATTGTATTCGGTCTGTTAATCAGTTCGTTCTGCTCCTAAATACGGATCAGGGGTATCCGAGCGGTTTTCTCTTCATTTATTTTTCTCCGTGCATGTCCCCAACAAGATCTGGGTACAATAATTTGGGACTCGAACCAATCGAGCCATTGCAAGATCAGTCATACCGAGCCTGACAACAACCCATGGGGGATGGAAATTAATATGATGGAGCAGGAGATCCTATTAAAATGTTGCTTGAGAAATCTCTTGCACGACAAAGGAACAAAATGATGGACAAATTCGCGCAAATCCTTCGATGACTTCCCACATGAGAAGCATCTTCATCAAGTGGCCATGCAACCCCCTTCAAGGTACAAGTAAATTTTGATATTCCATTATTTGAAGGACTAATAGATGAGGATGTTGTAGATAAATGGTTGAATCTGCTGGAAGGGTATTTTTCAGTCCACAATTTTTCTGATAGGGAAAATATCACTTTTGCACTCCTCGTGGTTGTTCCCCATGTTAAAGACTGGTGGGATACTTACTCTAAGAAAAAGGGGCGTAGAGGAATTTTCAATGTTTTTGGTGGCCCCTACATGGGATTCCTTCCGGGATGCCATTAAATAACAATACTACCCTATTGGAAGCTACGAGGACCAGTACACCAGATGGACCACCCTATGTCAATAAAGGGACCAGACAATATCATATTTCACCAATATTTTCCATACCCTATGCACCAACTTGGGTATCAAATACTTTGAGTGTCATCTGGTGCTAAAATACTGTCGTTGTTTTCATAGATAAATTCAAATAGAAATGGAGTTTCTAGACATTGCCTCATTGGGCACGGCTTATAGATATGTGGTCAAGATCGAGCAAGAATTTAAGCAGAAAAGGGGAGAGTTTGGATCTGCAAATCCCTCATAGCCGAAGAAGGGAAAAGGCAAAACCAACCCACCCAACAAGGGACCAAGTCGAGATGACCACCCTCAGAAAAACCAGTCCAAGCCACAACACAAGAAAGGAAATGAAAAGACGAAGAAGGACATGAGAAAATGGTGTGAGTACCATAAAATCCCTTGGCACAACACTGAAGAATTCCAGTCCAAGCAGTCATTCATGGTCGAACTAAAGGCTTCCGAGTCAGAGGCCAATTGTGATTCTGAATCAAATCCTGAAAGAGGGACGCAGATTATCAATGTTGAACCCAGTGCCACTGTTGCTACCACCAAAGTTCGACCAAGCGAACCTAAAGAACCAGAGGAAGGAGAACACCTCTTTCACTCGCAGATTTGGGTAAAGGGGGCTCCACTTCATTTCATTGTTGATAGCGGGAGTTATAAGAACCTGGTTTCAGCAAAGGTTGTCAAGCGACTGGTTCTGCCAATGAAACTGCACTCGCAAACCTACACCATCGGTTGTCTTTGCCAAGGAAGAGATCTTCGTGTCAGCCAATAGTTTCGTCTGTCCTACGACATCAAGCCTTTCAAAGATGAGGTACTATGTGTATTTCTCCCCTTGATGTTTGTGATGTTCTTTTAGGACAACCATATTTGTGGAAGCGTCATGTTGTGTATGAGTCTAGACCTCGCAATGTTATTATTACTTTAGGTAGACAATTGTATAGGATACCAGAGGTAGCTCCGCCTACTGCTATTTCTTTAATCTCTGCTAAGCAGTTCATTAAGGTCATCTCACAGATTGGGAAGTTTGTCTTCTTTTTTATCTATGCTCACAGTGAAAAGAAGGTCGCTGCCACATATGTGGCCTCTACACAGAGCCTCTCTTTGAAACAGAAGCAAGTGGATGGGATTGTGGAAGAATATAGAGACATCTTCTCCTTACCTATAGGGGTACCAAAACACTGCCAAGTCAAGCATCCAATTGATCTGACCCCCGATGCACCTCTACCTAACGGACCAATATATCGTTGCTTGTTGATGGAAAATGACGAAATCAGGTGACAGATCCAAGAGCTTCTTCAAAAGGGGCACATCAGACCCAACTCCTCCCCTTGTGAAATCTTGATTGTATTGGTGTAGAAGAAGGATGGGACGTGGAGACTCTCCATTGATTACAGATCCCTAAACAAAATCACAGTTAGGAACTGGTACCCCATTCCCAAGATTGATGACCTTCTTGAAAAAATAAAGGGGGGAAATTTCTTCAGCAAGATTGACCTAAATTATGGCTACCACCAGGTTCCCATCGAACCAACTGATGTATGGAAGACAACCTTCAAATCTAAAGAAGGTCTCTTCTAATGGCTAGTCGTTCCCTTTGGCTTAACAAATGCACTAACCACTTTCATGAGGTTGACAGATGATGTATTGAGACCCTTCACCAACTCCTTTGTGGTGTTATTTTTGGATGACATCCTCATCTTCAGAAGAATGTGGGAGGAGCACATGCGACATATTCAACAGGTTTTGAGCACTTTGCGACAACACAAGCTATATGCCAACTTGGAAAAATGCTCTTTTGACATGAACAAGGTCCAATACTTGGGATACATTGTTTATGACCATGGGGTACATGTTGATCCAACTAATATCCAAGTCATCCATGACTGGCTAGCCTTGACCACACTGACCGAGCTTTAGAGCTTTTTGGGACTAGCCAAATTCTATCGACGATTCATGTTGGGATTCTCCCATATTGCATGGGCCCTCATCCAGGTGACCAAGAGTGGTGGTAGGGCCAAGTTTGTGTTGGGGAAGGAGCATCAATGAGCATTCGATGATCTAAAGCATCGCTTGTGTTCAGCTCCAGTACTCTCCTTGCCCGATCTGCAATAACCATTCAAGATTGAGACTGATGTATCTGACTATGTTGTGGCCATAGTTCTCACTCAACATGGGCATCCGGTGGCATACCATAGTGAGACTCTCTCTGATACTATACATAAATACCCCACCTATGACAAGGAAATGTATTCCATTGTACAATCCAGTCGTCAATGGAACATTACATTTTGGGAAAAGAGATGATCATACACACTGATCACACGCCTCTGCAGTTCATACAGAAACAGGGGAAATCACAGAATGACTTCCATTAGAAGTGTTCCACCTACTTGCAGAAGTTCCATCTCAACATCAAGTATAATATAGGTATCTCCAATCGTGTCATTGATTGCCTCAGTCGGCCTCCTGTGGCTACACTCACCATTGTGCTCCATTCCTGTGGACATGAAGCATCTGAGTGGCCCCAACTTTATCAACAAGATTCAGACTTCACCACCACCTATCATCTCTTGGGTATAGGCGCAACTGCCATCGATTTTCACATTTAGGACATAATCTTATGCCACTTGGGCCATCTCTGTGTTCCTACAAGTGAGCGTGCAAAGCTGATTTGGGAAGCCCACTATAGTCGGGTGGCAGGACATTTTGGCATGGAGAAAACTATGGTCGTTCTTTAGAAACATTTTTATTGGCCAAAACTTCAAAAGGACGTCAACAAGTATATCAGATCTTACACTGCATGTGCCATTGCCAAGCTAGCCATCAAGAAGCAAGGCTTATACACCCTTCTTCCTATTCCTGATAAGCCTTGGGAATCCATCTCAATGGATTACATGTCTATCTTGGCGTCCACCAAGTAAGGAAATGACTGCGTATTTGTGGTCGTTGATCGGTTTTCGAAGATGGCCATCCTCACAGCTTGCAAGAAGACTATCACAGTGACAGATACTACCAATATTTTCTTCGAACGAGGATGGGTCCACTTTGGGATAGCACAAATCATCATCTCTGACTGGGACAAGGTTCCTCAACACATTTTGGTCGAGTCTCTGGTCTTTGTTGGACACCAAGCTCACAAAATCCACTTCTTTCCACCCCCAAACCAACGACCAAACATAGGTCGTCAATCAGATGATTGTGCACATCCTGCACATGTACAATTCTAAGCATCCACATACATGGGACGAGAGTCTCCCCTATGTTCAACATAGTTACAACAGGGCTCTCCATAGCTCCACTGACCATAGCCCATTTCAGGTGGGTTTGGGATTCCAACCCTTGGGATCCATTGATGTTGCACTTCATCTTGCCACCACATAGAAAAAATCTTTCCATGATCAGACTGCGATTGACAGAGCCACCAGATTCATTGAGCGGATTCAACACATCTGCTAACAGGTCCAGGAGATTTTACAAAAATCCAATGCTAAGTACAAGGATTGCCATGATCAACATAGGGTACCACACCAGTTTCAGGTTGGCGACAAAGTTTGGTTACATTTGCAAAAGGAGTGTCTCACGGGGCCCCATCGGAAGCTTCACCCACTTCGTTATGGGCCTTACACTATCACCAAGGTTGTGTAGCAATGATTTTGAGCTCAACTCCACCCTTCCTTCGCTTGCATCTAGTGTTCAATGTGGACCTCCTTCGACCATATTTTCCACCATTATTGGACACCTCAGAGATCTCAAAACAACTGACACCAACAAAGATCAACCCTGACTGCATGAAACAAGCATCCACTGATCAGATAATGAACACACAGGTCAAGAGCACTCGCCAATAGAGGATCCAGCTTTATTAAGTTGTCAAGGAAAGGAAACTCCTACACCAAGGCAAGTGTCTCATCCGGGGCCAAATCCAATAGAAGTTTCCTCACCTGATGGGGGAACTCAATGCAATGAAGAAAATTGCTTCCTAATGGGGGAGGATTGATCCAGGTGGATATTGGTGGCCACCCACCTATGCCAACTGGCTCCTCTTGTCCGTTTTTGTTCAACACGTTCTTCTATACTTCTTTGTAATTATGGGTTCTACACTTCTGGAGATGTTTGAATCCCCACACATACTCCATGGCCTCTCTCCTAATCCAATTATCTTATTTTGTATGTTTACATGTCAGCACATCTTGTTGTACTTCCAGGGCCATTTTGGGGCCCTAAACGTTGTTCTTTTGGCTCACCACAGTCAAATTGTAGACATATTCAAGTTTGACGATGACATGTATAGTTGTTTGAAAGACCTTTCCAATGGGCTAGCATGCGCCTAAAATGAAGGTCGTATGCAAAAGTTACGACCCTGGGAAGTTGAGGTACCAACTTACACCAACTTACCCATAGGGGCCCACATGAATTTTCACGTTTCACCTTCTAGGGTTAGGTTTTTGGATGTTTAGGGTCTTGGAATTCATGAGTAATATAAAAAAGGTCTATGGAGCCTCATTGTAATCCATTCTTCTCAGACAGATGCACGTAGAAGCCACATCTCTTCTTAGAGATAGCTACCACCATTTGAGCAAGTGTTTCAGTTTTGCAGTTTTACAGTTTCAGCCTATTTCATTATTCAATAGAAGATATTGTCCACTGGATATTTGTGTTATTCTTCATATCTCTGTGCTTATTGTATTCAGTATGTTAATCAACTCGTTCTGCTCCTAAATCCGGATCAATTGGTGAATTAGGTCACTCAAACAAAATAAGGTTAAAAGAGCACAATGTGAATATATGCCATGAAAGGTTTAATAAATCTTACTTTGTCAAAAAATCTCACACTTCCAATCACCATATATGTTTAGAGAATTTAAGAATGTTAGCAAGAATCGTGCATTACTACAAAAGAAAAATAAGAGATTCATTAGAGATTGAAAAATTTGAAAACAATATTAATTGGGATGATGGTTTAAAGTTGAAAGAAGATTGAAAACCTATAGTGAAACATCTTAAAAATTTAGCCTCCTCTTGAATTTTTCAATGCTTGACCCAAAGTTGACATTCTCTATTGAAAAATTACTCCATGGATGTAATTATATCAATATCATTAAATCCATGATGAAGAGAATCCATGATTTGTTCAAGTTTTGTTGAGGATGAGCCTGCTTTGGGGCTCAAAATGTTGAGAAAGAAACTCACTTTCTAACACATAATTTGCAATTGAAGATAGGTTGCATCTATGAAAAAATGAATAATGAAGATTTGAAGGTTGAAAAATTGACATGAAGGTTATTCAAAATGGGTTACAAATGAGATAACTAACCATACTTACATGCTTTTGAGCTTTGCATAGCCTCCTCCAACATGACATCTTTGATCCCTTCCTTTGTCAACTCTACCAATTTTTTTGAAGCTCTCACAAATTCCTCAAGTATTTTTTCAACCTAGACCAATCCATTTGAGCTATTTGGTATTATGACCATGGGATCAATTTTATCAACCATAAGAGACTTTGAAAAAACCTTCACACTAAATTGTCTCATAACTAAATAAGATTTATTCATAATATTTGAACCTTCTTTGAATCTAATAGAAACTCTAGATGTCCACTCCATCCTCCCTTTATACTAAACACACTTCGATGCAATATGGCCGTAAATGTGACATTTAAAATATTTGTAGGGAACCCTTAAATATAGTCTATCAACTGAGTGAAACTCCATTAACTGGGTTCTATGTCGATTGATTCAGTTAAAATGCATTAATTGACTTCTATGCCTATAATCTCCACTCCATCATCCCTTTATACTAGACACACTCTGATGCAACATGCCCATAAATGTGTCATTTAAAACATTTGTAGGGAACCCTTAAACATAGTCTATCGATTGAGTGAAACTCTAATAACTGACTTCTATGTCGATTGATTCTATTAAAACCTCTTTCAGGTCCATTTCTATAAGGATTATATTATTGAGTGGTTGAAATCATCATAAAATCTAACATCCATCTCCAAGAAACGCCCAATAATATCATTGATTTCCCTTAATATTTTCTCAATCTAGTATTCTAAAGGGATCTTGGAAAGATTTAACTAGATTGGATGGGTAGTTGATGTTTCAATTCAAGGATTGAAGCATGGAGAACAAGCTTTTAGAAAGAGAAAATTTCCTCCCTAGAACTAACACATGCTTTGCAATAGCACAATAAGGCACCAAAACACTAGACTGATCCTTCCTCTCTCGCAATATCTTTTTCTTAACTCCATCCTCCATGTAGTCGTGAGAGAATAACACTCCACATGAATGAAGTTGTGTTGCAGGCCTCAGAGAAACATATCCAATACCTTCAATAACTAGTACTAAAAAATCATAGATGTGTTCCTTACAACTATCACAAACCACCTTGAAATCCTCTTTACAGATCACTTTCCCTAAGATTAGAAAGGCTTAAGTAGAATTTACCAAAACTTTTGTGGATTCCACTAAAGACTACCTCCAATAATCGAAGTAGGGAAATTCCCTCCTTACCCCCACTTTGTTAGACCAATGACCTTCCAAAACCTTGCCATGCCTAAAGATGTCCAAACCCTCCAAGGATCTTATGAAAAATCTAGGGTTTCTTCATAAATGCCTATCTTTACATGGACATTCCAATATAACAATGGTGAAATATCTTACTCCTTTCTAGCATAGCTTTAATGCTTTGCCCAATCAACCAAATAAAAACGACCTAAACCTACAATTTAGAAATCCACTCTAACTTCTTGAAATTTTAAGCTTGTACCTCTGATCTCTACTCCCAAACTTTATTACAAATATTTCACCATGGGCTCTCTCTAAACTACGCATTGTTTTCATTATTCTAAAGTTAATTATAATTAAATTTAATACTTTTTAAAGGAGTACATAATTAGTATGTTCATGGGTTTGTGAAACAACATTAGTCTAAATTACCAAAATTAAATGTAAATGTTACAAAATAAAACTGTTATAATGATAAAGTTTTAACTTATTTTAAAGAAAAGTTAGTTTTACTGCCATTTCTTTTCTCATTTATAAAAATTCAACCAAATAATCAATTATCAATTAAGGGGGGGAGTAAATTTTTTTATTTTCCTCTCAATTACAACCTTTCAAAAATGATAATAAAATATTTGTTTTATCACTTTAATTCAACACAACAATCAATTAAGGGAGAATAGAGTTATTATTTCCCTCTCAATTACAACCTTTCAAAAATTATACTAAAATATTTGTTTTATCACATTTTTTTTTTCAAAAAATGGTCCTTTTAAACTCAACAATCAACCCTTGGTTGATTGATATTTATTAAATGCTACCTCTGCTTCCTCTCGCCACGTTTTGTTTTCCTCTAACGAAAGGCAGCCGAGTAGGCAAAATTAGTGCTGGGCGTGGGTGTGCTTGAAACGGTGTTGTTCGACTATGGGCCGTTTCTATTTACTGCAGCCTTATCACTTCCGATCATTTCGTATATGTACATTGGAATTGGAAATGTATGTGGTCAGTGCCCCCGCCTGTGCAAATTGCACTTTAGTCTGTCGAGCTTCAACAATGGCGGACCGCGAGCACGACTTGGCAAAGATTACGATATAGCCTTTTGTATAGCCCGGAGGACCCTAGCTCAACAGTCGACAAGCATAACCAATTCTTATATAGTCCTGGTCTTCATCTTCTTTGAAATTTCATATCAATTGCAGAGCGGGCAGGTTTTCAAGATTTAGATTTATTTAATTTCATACCGATTGCAGAGCGGGCAGGTTTTCAAGATTGATCTAATTTTACATCAATTGTATCGATTGCAGAGCGGGCAGGTTTTCGAGATTTAGATTTATCTATTTTCTTGCTCCTTATTTATATTTTTTCCTTTATTCCAATTTATCACAAACGCTCTCTGGTGTATGGGGATATTCGTCTCCAATTATTGATTTTAAATTTTAAAGATTATTTGGATTAATGTGTGGCAGTGTCATATGGAACAATTCAAAATCCGGTCTCTTTGAAGAGGAACGCCAAGACAGGTATCAGCATTTCAATCACAGTGCCTTACAATTAAAAGTTTGACATGCTTTAATATTTTCTCGAGCTTCGTCAGAGAGTACAGGTCGAATGGTCGACTCCTGTGCAGGAAATCATTCTGTCCCTTCAGTGTTTTTTGGCTTGATATATTTACTAGGAAATCATTCTGTCTCTTCAGTGTTTTTTGGTTATATTAATATATTTTAATAAGAAGAAGATCTGGAACTTCACCTTTGGGTTTTAAAAAATGTTGTTAATAAACATTTATGTTTGATTTGTTCAAGAATATCTTGAAGTTAAGATGTAAGTACTGCTGCTATATTTTGCAAAAAGCAAGAAAGAATCGTAGTTATTGCATTTGAGAGAAAGTTCAATTTACAGCCTACTTTAAATGAGTTGTATTTCGACAACAAATTAGAAACATCTTTTCAGCGTAGAAAGGAGAAAACCAAAAGAAAATAAAAAATTAAATTGTAGGATAAATGTATGATAAATGGATATTGTTAATTTTTCTGATTATTTTTGTTTTAAATTTAGTTAGAAACTATTTGAATTGCAGATTTTAATTGTTAAAGCTGTACAATCTATCTATATGTTTTAGGATTTTTTCAAAACACTAAATCTGGATTTTTTCAAAACACTAAATCTATTTATATATTTAGGATTTTTTCAAAACTCTAAATCTATTTATACATTTAAAAATAAATTTTTAGAAACGAAAAACTATGATTTCACTAAAAACTGTATGATCAAATTCAGATAATATTGTGAGAAATGAACAGAAACTTCAAACATTTTTTTACTTAAAACGGATTGACAGATATCCATTTATCATACACTGATTTGTAATTTTCTTTGTGATTGTTTTTTTTATTTTTATTTCTACGCTTAAAAGATGTTTTAAATCTATGAATAATAGAGCCATTTTATCTCACAGCAAAAGATTTCGACTTCGAATTTAGTCTTAGAGATATCTTTCGCATGTTTTAAGGTTGCGACTAAGACAATTATATTCCAAAAAACATGAAAAATACGGTTTTTTCAATTTTTTTATAAATACCTTAAATAAATATATGAAATTATCTAAGCATGTACAGTAGACAGTCATATTCTAAAAAACAGCAGACAATCATAGTATCCGGTGTATTCATAGATTATGCAGCCGTCCAGTAAAAGAGCTGGACAAATTGTACTCTAATAGATGTTACTGGCTATTAATTGGAAATATTCTGTTCAGTAACTACTGTGAAAGAAATTGATAAATTAGTATTTAGAATATCAAGTTATAATGAATTAGATCGAATTAACAGATTATTGATTATTATTCACATCAAAATAGATGATCATACCAAACAGCAAGAGTACATTCACTTCGAAATTTAATATCAAAACAGATAAAATATAGTAAAACTAAGAACATTTGTGGAGCTTCATATATAAATTTTCAAAATTTGCGCAGCTTTATAGAGAAATGAAATTTTTAGATAGTTATTATATATATATGCATAACCAGGTTGAGATAGGTGAATGGCATGGAAGAAAAAAATCAGACTTCTTTTATCCACTTTCAAAAATCTCAGCTTCAAACATATCTATTGTGAACACAACAAATTAGCAGATCAACTATTTAAGATAACTCTTCAGAAAAAAGTGAACATTATAACTTACAACTTTTGGTTAGATGGCCATGAAGATTCTTCCCATTTTCTAACTCTTTTTTAAAAACCACTCCTTTTCATCTTAGCAGTCTTTTAGGATCTGAGTTTTGAAAACCACTACTAAACTATGTATCAACTCTGAAGATTACTTCTGTCAGCTAGTTTTTCTGGGCTTTATCCCCTCTTATCCTTGTGTCTTTTTCAAACTTTTAGCAGTCCTCTTGCTCTTATTATGAACTTTCCCCTTTTGCTAAACTAAAGAGCACTAACAGCTAAAGCTTCATTTGAAAATTATCATTTCAAATTCTCTGTTTTGACAACACATTATATAACTAATATAGAGAAATTTTCCCTTTAGAGAAAAAGGAGGATGGGGATTATTTTGGGCATTATTTTGAAGAGTGGAAAATGAGGCAGATCCATGTTTATTAACCGTTTTTACATATATGGTTGTGCTAATTATTAGTTTTGAAATAATAATTGTTTAAAAAGTAACACGTGGAGGACGGTTACAAGAAACGAAATAACGAACAACTCAAATTTAATGGCCATATTGAACAGAATTGCAAGATTTGCAAAAACTAATTTATCTGGGTAAGTGTAAACGTGCAGATCAGACACAGCAAAATGGCGGGCGTGTCTTATCAGCGCTACCCCACCGTGGAAATCCGAGAAGTCGGGGAAGATTTCATGAAGTTCGATTTGAAGGGCACAGATCTGAGCATTGCCAACGCACTCCGCAGGGTGATGATTGCGGAGGTGCCCACGGTGGCCATAGAGCTGGTGGACATCATGGCCAACTCGAGCGTGGTCCCGGACGAATTCTTGGCCCATAGGTTGGGGCTCCTCCCTCTAATCAGCCACTCCGCCTTGCACATGCTGTACGCCAGGGACTGCGATGCCTGCGATGGCGATGGCAGCTGCGACCGTTGCTCCATCGAGTTCAACCTCAACATCAAGTGCACAGGCGACGAAAACATCGACGTCACCTCTGCAGATCTCACGTCCACGTCGATGAGCGAATACGTCGTGGAGCCTGTCAACATCCACAAAGAGACCAGGTAGGCAATCGAGAACCTTCTTCATCATCTTCTTTATTTGCCCCGAGTATTATAAAATAAAGAAGCAGTGTGTGCAGTTTAGTATCTGTCTTTTAATTGGCATTATAAACTTTTAAGATGAATATTTAAACTTTAATATGAACCGTAAATAATCGAATAAACCATTTACTTTGACCCTATTAAAAATCGAGTAAGATAAACAACGAACTGTTTCGGCTCTTCTTTATTTGTTTCCATAGAGTAAACAGGAACTGCATAATTTAGTCCGTGTCAGGAACTGTATAATTTAGTCCGTGTCTTTTAATTGCAGTTATAACCTTTCGGAATGAGTATTTAAAACTTCAATAGGTATAAGAACTGTATAATTTTAGTTGGTGTTTTTTAATTGTAGTTATGAATTTTTGGAATGAGTATTTCAGACTTTCAAATGTTTCAGAAATCATGAAATAAATTATTTATATAGAGTAAATAATAAAGTTTTAGTTTAAATGTTTTAAATTTTGTTTTTTTAGGAGATATTATTAATTTAATTTTGTCTAAAATCTGGTTAAAAATTGTTGTATTTTTAGATTTGAATGGTTAAGTCTATAATTATAATACTTTAAGGTTTTTCAAAACATTTTATATATTTATATATTAAAAAATGTAATTTAAATAACAAATTTATTAAATAAAGTAAATAACAATATAGTAAATTAAGATAATTAATATAAATGAATAAATTATTTATATAAAATAAATATGAAATAGTTTTGAACTTGAATGATTATGAGTTATGAATTGTTTTTCAAAGTTGAGGTCATAGATTCAACTTTCCCTATTTTATTTTATTTACCATTTACCATACTATGAATCAAATTTCTGAGTGAGTATTTAAAAAATTGATATATAATAGAAAAGAATGATTATGAGTTATGAAATTTCTTTCAAAGTTGAGGTCATAGATTCAACTTTTCCTAATTTATTTTATTTACCATTTACCATATTATGAATCAAAAATCAAATTTTTGAGTGAGTATTTAAAAATTTGATATATAATAGAAAAGATTGAAAAAACCTTTTATATAAAATTAAATGAATAAAATAGAATCCGTGTAAATTAAATATGGTAATATGATTTTAAATAATTGCAATTATGAAATTGTTGTGGGGTTGAGATTGTATATTTTCCATTTCATCCATTTTGGATTTATATTTGGTTTGATTTTTTTTTGGGTAAATATGTTGTTTTTTTTTAAATAAAAAGAAAATATATTACCATATGCCATCAAAAGTGACACTTATCAAAAGATTACTCAAGACTCAAGATTAAGTCAAGACTTGTCACTTGTTCTGTCACAGGTGTGGAAACCAAAATAGGTGACACTTTGCATGGACACTATTGTGCATAGGTGGCAATGTGCATAGAAATTAACACATGTATGAGAACTATAAAGGCTTGCCACCTGTTCTGCCATATACATGGAAACTAGAACATGCAGTCTGCACTAGAGTTTTATGGCAATAAAAAAATAAAACATCTAAGACCAGAAAAATAATAGTAGAGAATCTAAACATGAGGCAAACCTAGGCTTTCGTCCTGGTTGATCGTGAAGGCATAAGGCTGGCAACAAGTCGGGCAACGACTCTTTGCAGGTTCACCTAATAAGGAATCAAACATAAAATCCATGCGCTTGTTGACGAGGCTTTGGTTATACATATGCTCGGCTAGGTCCCTCCTCATCTCGAAAATGAGGGCCAATTGTTCCTCTGTGCGCTTGCACGATTTGGGTGAGGCGTGACTGTCCAGGTCTTGTTGCATTGGTGCTTTGGGCGAGTCACGTCCTTCTCTCTCATGCCAGAATTCACCCCAATTGATTTATGGGTCTGCCAGGTTAGGGTCGGTGGAGTTTTTGTAGCAATCCGATAGCATAGGAGGAAGCTCCTCCTCTACCAGACATTTTGTCATGACCAACTCCTCGGTGCCTACTTTTGTCATCCGTTCATCGCCAACATCCTGCAAGTGATGAGGAATATTCACCCAGTGAGGAGGAATCTCCTCCTCCACTATGCAACCTTCGTAATTGGGCTTTTGGATAGGCGAATGAGGCTCTTCCTCGGATTCCATGTCCCAATTTTGATAAGAATCCGGAGAATGGGCTAGGTTGCTTCTTGGAAAGGAATGGAGAGCCACAGGTCCAATGCGTCGGTGCCTGCCTACTTGGCTATAGTAGGTTGGCCCACGCTTGGGCTTGCCTCTTTCACAGGGCATACTGAAACCAAGAATGGGGAGAGAAGAATGCACATTGGAGAGGCTGAAAATTATTGGGAGGGATAGAATGAAAAGAACAAAGGCCTAGGAGAGCCAAAGCTTGATAACAAAGGGAGAATGAAGAACTGAGGACGAAAAACAGAGATAAGAGCAGCAATGGGGAAATCCATGCGTGATGATGAGTGAGGTGATGGCAATGAAGGCCATGAATGTTGAAGTGTTGTGGGTGGGGGGAGTCATACCAATTCCCATAAACCAGAATTGAAACGCCAGAGCTGTTGGATTGTTCTGACTCTTTATGCTCTGCTCTGCGTAAATGCAAGGCATGCTAATTGAATTGGGGATGGTGCTAGGAACGAGGAGCTTTAACTGCCCTTGCTGCTAGTGCACCATATGACATGCAGTCACCTGGTGGCACCCCATCCAGGGGAAGGTAATCTTGACGAGCTAGCTCTTGGCATTGCTTTAGCAATTGTGAGTTCGGGTAATTTTGGGGGTTGAGAATAAGGATTTTAGATTGGGTAGTGACCCCCTTATTAGCTAATTTGTCGGCTACTTCGTTGGCTTCACATATAATGTGTGAAGTAATGAGCGTGAGGGTAGGACTAAGGAAAGATTGTAGAAGAGAGAGAGGGCCCAAGAGGCGCCAACTTGGAGTTATTTTCTCCGGATTTGTGCCATTGATGATTTTGGTGACCAGTGTGATAATTAATTTTGAATCTCCTTGAATGATTAGGGGTTGCAATTTGAGCTCTAAGACTAGTTGAATTCCCCTGACGAGACCCCAAAGTTCTGCGGAGTTATTGGTGTCATGTCCCAGAGAACCCACTCAGAGGTGTTGGATCTTCCTTGTGATGTCTCTTATAACCTCCCCAAAACCTGTCAGTCCAGGCTTTCCCTTTGATGCTCCAACAAAGTTCAACTTCCAGAATCCTGGGGGAGGACAACTCTAGCTGGAGGGGCTCCGAGCGGTAGGGGTAGGGGGAGCAGAAAGAGAGAGAGAATCCTTGGACGTTATCTTCTTCTAGGAAGAGAAGATGATGGATTCCAGTGGTTCACTAGGAACGTCTTCTGGAGTCCACGATTGAATTTGAATGGTTTCCCAAATTCTCTCCACAATTGGGGTCCAGATTGTGGAGGGAGTGGAGATCTGGGAGTGGAAGATGCACCGATTTATTTCTTTCTAGAGTTGCCAAACTCTAAAACCTGGTAGGAGTTGTCAGATTCTTTTGAGAAGTGGGCTTTTAAAATCTATTGGGCCCCAATTTTGAATAGTACTGACAAAACTTGTTCTATCTCTTTTGGTTTTCCTCATGATGACTGCAACTTGATCCTAGATCATATTGTTGTTAGGACATTGATTGAAGATGTGCTCGATTTTTTCTTCTTGTTGTTGGAATAAGTGACAAATTGAGGGTCCAATAAATCCTCGATTTTTGAGGTTATCCCAAGTTAGGATCCGGTTCTAGACCAAAAGCCAAAGGAAGGTGGAAACCTTCGGCCAAAGTTTGGTTTTCCAGATTATGTGCCAAATGTGATCTTTAGTTTGCTGATGAAAATTCTCCTAAAGTTGATAGGCTTCCTTAATTGTGAACGTACCATTTGGGGAGTGCCCCCAACGAAGAATGCCCTTTTATTCACTGATTCAAATCTTCCCATTTCCAATTGTTTCTTTCCAAGGTTGCATTTCAAAGTTTTTCGGAAGGTTGAGATCCTTTGCGAGCATTTTCCAACTATTCCATGGGGGATGACATGTGCTGTTAAGCCAGAGGTATGCAACTTTGAGGCGCCTCGAATCTGGTAGTTGGTTTTGGTAGAGGCAAAGGTTCTCCAGTGTTTGCAAGGGAGGTTGTTGCTTCCAAGCATCTGTCCAAAATTGGGTGGAATGACCATTTCAAACTTCCCAAAAAACATTCTTTTGAATGAGTGGACGATTTCTCCAGGCTGCATTCCAGATGTTGGAGCCTTTTATCTATTCTTCGAGCCTTATGAGTTGTTCTTGCTATAGCTTGGGGGTATATTTTTTCCTCCATAGTCGTGCCTAGAGTTCTTTTGGGTACTTTAACCAGTGCCACCATATTTTTTCTCCCATAACATTGTTGAGCTTTCCTAGGTCACGGAGGCCCAATCCTCCCAGAGATGTAGGTTTGTAGATTTTATCCTAGCCTACTAGGGCACAATTTTTCCTCTGTTTATGACCGTTCCAGAGGAAATTCCGTTGAAGGTTTCTTATGCTCTTGATGACCATTTGTGGTGCTGCGAGAACCGAGAACATATAGGCTATAATAGCTCTAAGCACCATTTTTAAGAGGATGAGTATGAAAGGGAGGTTTAGGGATCTGAAGGTACAAGAATTGAGGCGATTGGAGATTGGGAGAAGGGAGTTCTAGGAAATTTTCCAAGCAAGTCTGTTTGGGGTAATCCTAGATAATTGGATGGAAGGGAGCTGCATGGGATAACTAGAAGGCGAGAGATGTGCTTTTGACTATCTAGGGGAGTGTTGAAAAATAAAAGCTGAGACTTATCCATATTGAAAGTGGTAACAATGGCCTCACTGAAGTCTGAGAGGATGGTTTGGAGCTGTACGGATTCCTTGGCTGTGGGGGTGTTCAGAATCATAGTATCATCAACAAATTGGCTATGTGAGGTTGTTGGCTGGAGACCATGGATTGGGAGCCCTTGTAGTGTACCATTTAAGACTGAAGCTAATAAGTAGTGTCCTAATCCTTCATCCATAATGAAAAAGAGGAAAAGGGAGAGTGGGTCTCCTTGGCGGATGCTGCAAGAAGGAGAAAAAGGCCTCGATGGGACACCATTTACTAGTATGGAGAAGAAAGCGGAAGAGGTGAGTTTCATGATCCGGGCTATCCAATATTCACTAAATCCAAAGGTTGTGAGAAGAGAATGCATGTATTTCCAACTGAGTTTATCAAAATCCTTAGAAAGATCAAGTTTTATAAGCATTCCTAGAGTGCACGTGGACTTGAGTGACTGAATCACTTCATGAACCAAGATGACACTATCCATGATGTGCCTCCCTTCTACATAACTTGATTGTTCCTTTGAAATAATGTAAGGAAGGATGGGTTTGAGCCTGAGGGAAATTACCTTTGTGATTATTTTGTAAATAACATTGAAGAGTGCTATCCACCAAAATTGGTTTGGGTTGGTGACGCGCTCCTCTTTTGGGATTAGGTTGAGGAAAGTGGCATTGAGGGTTGAGAGCACCTGTCCAGAAGTTCTGGATTCCTCCACAAGTTGCCAGACTTCTACTCTGATCATTGACCAACAAAGGTGGAAAAAATCGATGGTGAAACCATCCAGTCCTGGGGCTTTCCCAGGGGGCATTTCCTTGGTATCTTGATCAACTTCCTCCTATGATATTTGTCTCATTAAGGCACTTTTCTATTCTGCAGTGATAAGGGACATAATATTTTGTGTTACCCTGTGGATGGCGAGCGTTTTGAGAGTATCTCTTTATAATAGGTAACTAACTCCTCTTCAATGTCAGTGTGATATAGAAGTGTGTTTCCCCATGAGTCCTTTAGTTTTGTAATGCGGTTGATGTAGCGTCTATGTATCATGGAGCGGTGGGAAAATTTGGCATTTTTTCCCCTTCTTTTAACGACTGCACTCGTGACTTTTTCTTCCAAAGGATTTCCTCCTGCTTGTGGAGATCTTCAAGTTTTTTCTTCAGGGTTGCTTCCTCTTGTAGCAAGACGTCTGAGTAGTCTGAGACAATAAAATCTTGTTGAATGTCCTCAAGTCTTTGTTCAAGGGTTCTCTGTGTTAGGAAGATGTTGCCAAAACATTCTTGTTTGAGTCTCGAAGTTGTTGTTTGAAGTTTTTTAGGCGCTGCAAGAATTTGTACATCTTGGCGCCATACTCAATTTATGCTTGATCCCACCAGGTTCGGGAAAGCTTCTGGAAGTCTGGCTGCACTAGCCAAAATTTCTCAAAGCGAAATGGTTTATATTTTGGAGTAGCTATTGTGTCTATCCACATCGCACTTGCCAATGATCAGAGCCTATTCTTGGAAGGATGTTGGATTCAATGAGTGGACCTTCAAGCATTAGATTTTTCGAGATTAGAAAGCATTCTAATCTACTGGCAATGTGCTTATCTCCCCACTCGCTTGTTAGTCCAGGTGAAGGAATCATGCCTAGTTTCAATATCAATTAGATGGTGCCTATCGATGTAGTCACTGAATTTGGTACTGTCTTGGTCTAAATGTTTTAGGCCTTCACTTTTTTCCTCTAAGGTGAGGATCATGTTGAAATCCCCCCCCAATATCCATCTTTATTTTCCTCTTAAAGAATTAACGTAGTCTAAGCTATCCAGGAAGTGATCTTTCTCTTGAGCAAGATGAGGTCCATAAGCGTTGGTGATGATTCCTGATTTGCTTGAACCTATCACTCGATAATGTGCTGAGAGTGTATCTATTGTTGGGTAAGTCGACTCCATAATGATTGTAGTAGGGTTCCAGAGGATAGCTAAATGTCTTGAGTATTTCTTGCGCCATGTCACCAACACGTTTGGTCTCATGCAGTAGGAGGATATCTGGATTTTATGCCTTGATACAGTTTCGAAGAATCCTTTGTTTGGATCTTCCATTAAGGCCTCTAATATTCCATGTTATGATCTTCATCGTATTTAATTGCATGGGGAGGATAAAGAACCTACAGTGAGGCGTTGCACTTGTCCTGAGTTAATCATAAATTTACCTACCTATTTGATTAGTTATTGGGTCGTTTTGCATCCTTGTCGCTTACCCTCCTTTTGGTTCTGGTTAGGGTCTAGATCCAGCTTCAGGTGTATTCCTAAGTGGGATGTGGCTCCTACTGGAATCGATGAAAACTTTGTGCACCTTTTTGAGTTTATCTAATGGAATGGACTACAGTTCCTTTATGTTGAAGGCTTCCTCTAGTTTGTGTAGGTCAATGTGCTCGAGTTCCTTCATCAATCTGCATTGTGGTATCTCGGTCGTCTTCTTCTGTAACTTTGCTTGAGAATTGTTGAGCTGGGGGATCTTGGTAGATGATTTTCTCTAAGACTGGATCCTGAGTTTTCTTTGATTTGCCTTTGCCTTTGCTTGGATCTGAAGCAATGTGGGGTTTTTCACCTTCCTCTGCTTCCAGAAGATTGTTGAGTGCTTTGAAGGAGTTGTTGGTGGGGATTTTCTTACTTCCCGTCTGTGTAGATTTTTTCAGAGGCTGTCTTTTGCGGCTCTGTACTTGAGTAAATCCATCTTTATGTTTGTCCTATGCGGCTGATCGGATTGGTGTGTTGAGGGGGAAATCTCTGAAGAGGTGCCCATGTTCATGAAATTTTCGACATCTGAAGGGAATGTGTTCATAATCTATTGTCTGATTCCATTCTTCATCTTGATATTCTATGGTTATTGAGCTTGGAAGGGCATTGGAGATGTTCATGTAAACACATATCCTTTCATAGGAAGTGTATTTCCTTTGTTCTGTAGCTTCTGAGGATTTGACATATCTTCCTAGCATGTTTCCAATACCCATGAGAATATTTTCAAGCCATAATTCATGGTGGTATTGTGAGTGGGAAATCCCTCTATGGACTAGCACTTAGGGTTTTATCATGCATGCTAAAAATATCTAAATATTCCTACTTTCTACCGTCATCCCAAACCTAATCCCCATTATTCTTAAGCAAATACATAGTTAAGAAGATCAAGTGAGCATACCTTATTTTGGGCATTTGATATCGATCCTTCTTCACGCTTGGTCGCTCTTTGACTGCAGCTCTCCTCCCAAGGCTGACCTGCATTCACACAAGACAAACAAAGAACTCCACATGCATTTGATCTACAGATTAATGGGTTAGAGATTTAATCAACATGTACGCAATAAACTATGAAAACCTCATATGGTGGGACAGGAAAAGTACTTCTTTATTATTAACTTCACTAAAGCAACTTACAATGATGAAGTTGGCCACTGCTCCACGAACCTAGTCCTAGGATCCTCTTCAATTGTCCTCCAACTTCTTTTCTCTATACTTCTCTTTGCACAAGGATGGCTAAGGGTTGGTACAAAGGGAATGCACAATCGGTTATAGTTTCTTTACTATGATTCTTCTCTTCCAAATGGGACCCCTAACCCTTCTTTTATAGGCTAAAAGAAGCTAGGTATTAGGTCGAATTTCTGGCCATGCATGGCCGAAAGGTTTAGTTAACTTACCCAAAGCTGTGTGTTCCATCAACAACTTTCCTTTTTTCATGCTTTTGTAGGTACACGTGGGCTGTATTGGGTAAGATAGCGTGTACATGTGTGTAGTAATGTAGCAGAGTGCATGGGCCTTTATAAAAGTGTTTTTTAAGAAGAGTTGTTCAACAGTGTTTTGGCAAAGAATGAATCTGAGATGGCCTGATGTTAGGTAAGCATGTCTGGTGAAAATTAGGGTTATAACAGATGCCCCCTAATGTGTGAGGTCAGAAGAGAATCTAATGGCCGAAATACATTAACAATCTTCACCGATGTGCCGAACAAGTGAGCCTAGGGACCAAAATTGGGAGGTGTCGTATGAAAAATTATAATTGTCTCATCAAAGCGGGCATACCCATGCTCGGGATAAAATAAAATCATGGCTACCAATCAAATACACTGTAGATCAATGTCATATAACTATATAAAGTGTAGCTGCGAGCAATACACAATAGAGCTACATCTCGAAATCAAAAAGATATACGTGTAGAGTATCCATCTTCTTAGAAGCTAATAAGGCCTGATGGTTGGAGATGAGGTCTTCAGAGCTCGAGCAACAACTTCAAAATCTTCAAAACTCGGGTAGGAGTGTAATATGAGTGTATGAATTCACTACCCAAAGGTCTTCGACAACTCGTTGGTCATGGACTAGAGAATCTTGATGATCAGACTGAAGGCTTCATTGATTTCGAACAAAGACTTGATTGGACGTTCAGGATGGCTGGGTATGAGGGCAAGAGACAAACTGTAGAGGGGCCAACTCAGGCTTGGTAAAAACTTCACTTGGACAATAGAACGACAAATGGTGAGACTCAGGCAACATGGCATTAACATAAGTTTACGAGGCAGGAGGCAACACAAACTCTCCATATGTTTGGAAGAATAACCAAACAGAGGAGGACATAGCTCTATGTAGCGATAACAACTTCCTAAGGTCGTATTAAATCCCAGAGTTTGACGAACAAACGAACAGATTTTCTTTATCCAAGGGCGACTCATTATGCTGCCAATAAAGAAAATACTTTTCCCTTCCTCTTTTTGGGGTATATTTGATTTTGTTTTGTCTTTTTCAATAATTTTGGAAAAAGAATAAAAGAATGTTACATTACAAAGGAGGAACGAGTGTTGCAAACATACAAGTTCAAGGCACAGGGACAAGACTTATGTTCAAAGTAAGGACACTTGGGAAAAATCCTCCAGGGGCCAAAGGTGTCAAGATGCAGAGGCAAAGTGCTATAGGGATTGCTTTTAAGGCATGCTTTAGATGGTTCAACTGAGAGCAACATGGAGCCGGCATTAGGCATAAGATGCGGGTATGCAAATCCGATTAATAAAACACACAATGGTAACGTCCTTCGATGTGAGTTTAACGAGCCCAAAGAAGGTAAGCTTGGTGGTTTTTCATATTTAGAGAGTCTAAAAAATGTAAAAGGGGACTCCAATGGGGTACCTTTTTCGAAGGTAGTCTAGTCGGTTCAAAAAAGGGGTAAACTAGCACCGACAAGACGTTTATTCAAAACCATTTTAACGAGTGTGATAAAGACAAGATCACTCGACCATTTTTTCATTTTTAAGGAGTCTAAAAAAAGATTAACTATGGAATACGCCAATAATTTTCTTCTAGACCAATTTAACGAGTGTGAAAGAATAAGGTCACTCGACAATCTTTTCAATTTTAGAGAGTCTGAAAAGAGCTTAACTATGGACTTTGTGGGGGTTCCTTTTTTTCGTAAATTTTGTCCCTTAGGCCCGAAAAAGGGGTAAAATTATACCTAAGGGTACTCTTTTAGAGAACTGGAGTTCCTTAGAGTATACCTTTGTTCATACAGTTGACCGTCTAGACCGAAAAAAGGGTAAACTACCGCCGGACAGATGTGACTTCAAATTTTAGTTTAACGAGCGTGAAAGGCCATAAGATTGCTCGACAATCTTTTCATGTTTAGAGGGCCTAAAAAGGGCTTAAAAAAAGACCTGTGTAAGGAACGTTCTTCTGGACCAATTTAACGAGTGTTAAGAAACAAGGTCACTCGACAATCTTTTCATCTTTGGGGAGTTTGAAAAGGGCTTAAAAAAGACTCCATGGTGGCTACAACTCATGTATGAAACTGGTTCAGGTAGAGCCCACTGGTAGGCTTAGACTAGGAATCTCTTTGATAGTCAACTTGGGAAGTCTCCCAAAAGGGAAGAAAACACAAACCACGGTGTAAGTCCTCCCGTGGTATAGAAATCGTAGTCATCGCTTCAAGGATAGCCTTATCTAAAGGCAATTCAAAATCTAAGAAATCACACAAAGAAGGGTCGACAGTCCCAAAGGGTGAAGTAAACTGACCATACTCCATATGATGATGGAGGTTCTGGCCAGGAGTGGCAGAGTCTATTAGCGAAGAGTCACGAGCATGAGGGCTTGAGGATCTACAAACAATGAGATCAGACTCGGAAGGATACTCAAGCCTACTTGGACCTAGAGGGGGAATCAAGGGCTCCCATGCCCCCATTGGATACACCAATGGATCAATTGTTGATTCCAAGTCTCGATAAGGAAAACATGATTGCACAAGTTCTTTCTCAGAAGCAATTGAACACCGAGGATAAGATGCCACATAATTAACCCGTGGCAGGGTAGAGTCTACACGAACGTTAGGAACATATAAAGGGGTAGTCTGAAATAATGCTGAATTAGGATGGTGATTATCAGATGCCAGTTGGTCGATAGTGGCAATGCTTCCATTGTGAAGGAAATGCATCACCCGAAAGAGCATAGACACTACAAAATTCATAACATATACATAATCATGCCCGAGAAGCATATTGAAATCTAATGGGCCTTGCACCACTATAACATCAACAAGGACAGTCTTCCCACCTAATGAGATAGGAAACTGAGGAAGAATCCCCAAATATTCACTAGGATGTCTATCGAAAGCCAATAGCTCATGCAAAGCAAACACAAGCTTGGGAGATCCCAAGACTTTCCAAATCGAGGAGGATAAAATACTTGCAGAGGCTCCCTCATCCACAATACATCGATAAATGTTTGTTGAATTAACTTCAACCCTTATTTGAAAAGGTGCGACAGAAGGAAGACGAGGCTCAACAAGGTCATTCCAATCAAAGGAAATCATCTTAGGGCTTGGAGGGGGTGTGCTCGGAACGAGCGGAATTCCCCCTTGTTATGAAAGTATTGAACCGGAAATGCTAAAAACATAGTCGGTAGACACATCACTCCCCAAAAGAAGAGTGGGATCATCCGATGACTGCATCGTCATGACCACTTTTGCAACCAATGGTTGAATAGGCTGCAGGACTACATGGTCTAAAGGCACCTCACCCCGTAAAAGAGGAGTGGGATCAACTGATGACTGCATCGACATGACCACTTTCACAACCAATGGATGAATAGGCTACGAGACTAAAGGCACCTCACCCCCCAAAATAGGAGTGGGATCAACCGACGACTGCATCGGCATGACCACTTTCTCAGCCAATGCCTGAACAGGATGAGAAACTACATGGTCTAAAGGCACCTCACCCCTCAAAAGAGGAGTGGGATCAACCGATGACTGCATTGGCATGACCACTTTCTCAACCAATGGTTGAATAGACTGCAAGGAAACCTCAAAAGACTCAGAATCAGAAGAGCTTGCAGACAGGGACCACAATCTTTGTACCTCTGGAATGCCAGGGCACAAATGAGTAAGGTGATCTCCCTTGCAAAGATTACAAGGGAACTTAGGCTTATGTCCTATCAATCTAGGTTTCTCAATATAATTAATGCCCCCAGCATGACTAGCAGTGGTTGGTTGCACATATCCAACATGACTTGCAGAGGTTGGTGATGGGTCGATAACATGACTCGCAGAGGCTACAGACCTATTGCCAGTATGACTTGCAAAGGGTGGGTGTGTGTCCCCAGCATGACTCGCAGAGGCTGGGTGTTGGTCTTCAACTTGACTTGTAGAGGTTGTTGACCTATATCCAACATGACTCGCAGAGGTTGGTGCTTTCTTCTTCCTATTCTTCCTCTTTCTATTTCGTTTAGACTTCCAGTTACTAGTAACTGTACTTTCACCAGAGGAAGGAGAAGGAGGGGGAGAAGGATTTGTTGATGAAGAAACATCAACAGGGTACCCATGACATAAAGTGCTTAACTGAGAAGCGTTAAGAGCATTTGGGACATTTGGAATGGTACCCAACCAAACTGGTAATCCCACATTCAACCCAGGAATGTACAAAGTGGCCATCAAAGGGACACCAATGTTTCCGAAGAAAGGAAAAACACAAGAATCCCCTTGCGAAGGGGTTCCTTGGTTGGTATTGTCATGAAATTTAGCCATGAATATCTTATACACAGGTTATCCCTTTGCAAGATCATTTAAGTATGTAAAAGTCTCACACACTAACTCTGAAGAACCAGTGTTATCAAAACAATGCCTATAATGAGGCGGCTCCACGTTTCTAAGCGGAAGACCAAAAAGTCCTCACGACTGGCAGAGTGGGCGGTCTACCATCCTAGGTTAGAGACCCAAAGAAATGTCTGACTAACTCACTATGGAAAACTAGGGAGCACAGAGCACACACTAAAAGTTCCTAAAGGCAAATCAAGCAAATGACTAACTAGTTGGAAGAACAGTTACACCAACCAACACTAGAGAAACTTACCCGCGCAAGTGAAACTCGAATACGGAAGCACCCTCCGGGTATACTCTGCAAAGCGTGGCCCAATGTCTGTCTTAGGTACTACGGTATACCCCTGCAATCACCTGTGTATGTCACTAGAAAGATAGACAACTAGGTTGCCAGCACGCGAACAGTCACCAGGCGGGTATCGTCGACAGTCGGGTAGACCACAATGAGCAGGGTATCAAGCCCGAAACATACCAAGGGTATCGAAAGCAAGTGGTCTGAAAGACAATTGAGGACCTTGAATGGATTCGAGACCCACGAAGCTCCGTGGAAATTGCAATCGACAGAATCCCAAGACAAGCCCTCTATATGTGTTCTCCACTACGATTGGTCCGGCTTTGGAGTGGTTATCTCC
Source organism: Picea engelmannii (assembly GCA_009831015.1). Classification (NCBI taxonomy): domain Eukaryota; kingdom Viridiplantae; phylum Streptophyta; class Pinopsida; order Pinales; family Pinaceae; genus Picea; species Picea engelmannii. Next base: position 108,229 of record ML824986.1, read on the forward strand.
GCTACCTTTCCGCACACGACCTCGTGTTTAGCCCCTGTGTTAGAGGGGGGTCCTAGATAAATTTCATGTTACTGGACTTCTACACTCCTTAGCATAGACTCGTATGTTTGTTTTATAGCCTTGAAGAGTTTTCTCTCCAACCTAAATCAAGGCTCTAGCCTAATCTAGTTGATGGACCCTACAAACATAAAGTCTAGTAAATTTTAATTAGTGTTCTTTTTATTGGCTTGATTTACTCAAAAGGGTATGGTAGTGCAACTAATGGTGTTAAGACTCTTGCGAAAAACGATGAAACTTATATGAACACTGGCAAAGAATGATTATATATTATATTTTTTTTCCTTTTGAAATGCTTTTAAAATTAGAAGAAAACACAACGCTATGCTAATTTCTTTTTCTTTTTCAAATAACAATGCAAAGAAAATGGTCCCCGAGGTGTAGGACAGTCGGTGACGGGGTGTGTTGTTAAGCCACTCCGTGTTGTTAAAGTCACCAGTTCGAAAAATATCTAACAAACTAAGTTTTTTTTTTATATTTTCTTCCAATCAAAGAAGAAATAACAAAAGATTCTAAAAGAAATTTATGAATGCACGATTCATGCCCCCCCCGGCCATGAGGGGGAATTTTTTTTCAAAATGCAACTCATTTTTCTTAAAATTTCAAGCTAAAAATAAGTTAAAAAAGCTAGGAAATGCAAGAAATCTTTCAATGAAAAAGCAAGCTATGCTGGAATCCAACCTAGGCTAAAATTGCTAAGACAGAGACCAAGAACCCTGAGAGGTATAACTCTTGATAAGGAAAGGATGACTGCCTCTCCTTAAACCAAAATTTTTTCTCAATAGGCACACTGCTGACAGTTCAACAACCAGCGTGTGCACGCGAGCTGTGTAAGGTCAGAGCGCATATACACGCATGAAGCTATGTAGGTTGCATGTACCTCTGTAACTCTTCAAAAAATGAAACGACAAGCAATCAAGCACTGACAAAGACTACTGGTGTTGAGAACCTGAATCTCTTGAAGACTCAGAAACTTACTTTGACAGAAAAAGAAAACAATTGAAGGAAATTTCATAGAACAAAATCAATCTGAGGTGAAACCTAAGCTACAAAACTACAAAAAACAGAGACTAGAATGAGTTCCAGAAAACCCCTGAGAATGATTACTTCTGATAGGGGAGAGGATGACTGCCTCTCTAAAATAAATTTTTTGGAATCATACACACGACTAACACTTCCTCAGCTAGCGTGTACACGCGGGTTGTGGGAAGGTAAGGCACAGGTACACACGTGCAGACCTTATACAAGCCGCGTGTACCTCTGTGGGTCTCAAAAAAAAATGTAGCCAAGCAAAGAAACAGAGATAACTGGTATGGAAGACCAAAATCTCTGTTAGCTTAGACTTTTGTAGAAATTTTAAAAACAAGTAATGAAACCAATTTTTAAAAAATACCCAATAAAAAACATTCCCAGAAACCCTAGAGATTCCCCATTATGGTCGCCAATTCTGTTGTGAGTGGGAAATCCGTCTACGAACTAGCACTTAGGGTTTTATCATGCATGTAGAAAAGACCTAAAGATTCCTACTTTCTACCGTCATCCCAAACCTAATCCCCATTATTCTTAAGCAAATACGTAGTTAAGAAGATCAAGTGAGCATACCTTATTTCGGGCGTTTGATATCGATCCTTCTTCACGCTTGGTCGCTCTTTGACTGCAACTCTCCTCCCAAGGCTGACTTGCATTCACACAAGACAAACAAATAACTCCACATGCATTTGATCTATAGATTAATGGGTTAGAGATTTAATCAACATGTACGCAATAAACCATGAAAACCTCATATGGTGGGACAGGAAAATTACTTCTTTATTATTAACTTCACTAAATCAACTTACAATGATGAAGTCGACCACTGCTCCACGAACCTGGTCCTGGGCTCCTCTTCAACTGTCCTCCAACTTATTTACTCTATACTTCTCTTTGCACAAGGATGGCTAAAGGTTGGGACAAAGGGAATGTGCAATCGAGTATAGTTTCTTTACTATGATTCTCCTCTTCCAAATGGGACCCCTAACCCTTATTTTATAGGCTAGAAGAAGCTAGGTATTTGGTCGAATTTTTGTCCATGCATGGCCAAAAGGTTTAGTTAACTTACCCAAAGCTGTGTGTTCCATCAACACCTTTCATTTTTTTCATTCTTTTGTAGGTACACGCTGGCTGTATTGGGTCAGCTAGCATGTACACGCGTGCAGTAATGTAGCAGAGCGCATGGGCCTTTATAAAAGGGGTTTTTAAGAAGAGTTGTTCAGTAGTGTTTTGGCAAAGAAGGAATTTGAGATGGCTTGATGCTAGGTAAGCATGTCTAGTGCAAATTAGGGTTATAACAGGGGGAGAGAGTAAAGGTGTACCTAGACTGAGGCGCAAGAAAAGTATTCCTTTTCTGGGCAGAAGAGATCCATCCAAAACCTTAGATACAGTCTAGTCGAGTTGTAGAAGTAAGGACCGTTTTCAAAAAATCCGTCTTTGTCCTCTAGGTTATAGAAGATGATTGTGAAGAATCCTTTAGAGCTTATCTATAGCTCATAATCCCCTTTCGGGTTCCATTTGTGTTTAATCCATTTTGTTAGGTCTCTTTCTGATGGTTAGATCCCTAGAAAATTTTCGATCAAGGCATGTTTCCTCATGAATTGGGTATGCTCTCCTACCCTAGTAGATTTGATCACGTATTTTGGTGCCGCAGGCGCTTGAGGGATGCATTTTCCTGGTACCCAGTTTCGATATGCCTTTGGATGTGACGATTGAACTTCCATTTCCATTCTTTTCCCAAAGCTTTGTTCTTCTTGTAGTAGGTTATCTTTGAGGTGCGGCGATGGCTCAAAGGTTGGCTGCCTTGCTCCATTTTCACTTGTTTCATTGGATGCGATGTTTCGGTAAGAGGAGGTTTCCACCCCCCCTTCTGTGCTCATTCTGCGAGTGCAGGTTCAATGGTATCTGCGACATCAGAGGGGTTCATATCTGGTCTCAACGAGGTCTGACGCTATGGAGGAGGAGGGGCATGCAGGTGGATGAAACCCTAATCTCTCGTAAAAATTGCACTTAATTACACTCGGGTGGCATTCCCCAAGTACATTACATGTTGGATGGGGAAAATATGATTTTTGAATAAGTGCAATTATGAAATTGTTGTGGGGGTGAGATTGCATATTACAGAAGAGTTTCCAACTTTCTATTTCATCAATTTTGTATTTTTATGTGGTTTAGGTAATTTTCAACTTGTGATTATATGATTGTGAATGATCACAATCATAAAATTATTTGTTGAGATTGCATATTATGAGTGTCCAGGGTTTTCATCTTTCAATTTCGACATGTTTCGACTTAACCAATTTCAATATTACCTTCTAAAAAACGACATTGGGTAATTATCATTCTCCAGTAAAATTGGCTTATTGTATTTGTCCTCTTTGTTCCCCTGCAAAATATGCACTTACAAATGAAAGATTCTTGTAAAAGAACGAATTTAAAACAAAGTTTCATAATTAATAATTAATGAGAGAAATGACCTGAACTATACTTGGATGATCTTTAGTTTCTTTCTGAACTACAACCTTTGTGTTCACAATGTTTGTCCTCTGTAACTCTATTTATCATTGTTAGTTACATATATAAATTTAAAAAAATGGTTGCCTCGAGAGAAGAGTGAAGTTTGGTTTAAAAATGGTTGCAGTGAGAGAAGAGAGCTCCAAGGAAAGTGCATTTTACATATTTATGAAATGGCATATTACAGTAGACGACGGAGATCCAATCTAATATTATTTATTTATTTTTTATCTTTCACTCTGAATTTTCTTAGTCATTAAGAAAATTGTATTTATATTAAGAAAATATTTATGTAAATTTATTAAACATGAAACATGAAAATAATATCAAGTTAATATAAATCTACTTTGTCTGGTATATAAAACATAATATATAAGACAAATTATGACAAATTCACAAAGATTTTTTACAATTAGGATGTTATAATTTTTTTATCATGAATATCCTCCCCCAAAATGAAGACATGCATTATCTATTTCTCAAAAATCTCATGCTTATGCAGCCTTCCTAACACCTGCAAAAAACATACAATGGTTAATGCAAATTGTTTAGAATCATAATATACAAACATTACGGTTCATTTTATAGTTGATCGCTATGAATACTTGATAAATTTGGTGTTAAAGTCAAATGTATGTATTACATGCCCCTCAACTTTAAAAACTACATGCTAATTGGATCCACCACCCCCTTGGTGTGCAAGAGGGAATACTATGGACCTAAGAATTCAAATGAAAATGATCCCCATACAACTCATTATGCTACACCAAATACCACAATCCATGCCCTATAACTTTTACTTCACATATAAACAATGCAATGCAATAATATATAAATCCCATTGTTGCAACAAAATATTTACAAACATAAGCTCTTCTACTTTCTTGAAATATCTTTTACAATAAAATCTCTTCTCTATGTATATTTGCAAAAAAAATCCTAATTGAAAGTGATCAATTTGTTTCAATTATTCCACACCTCCAATTATTAAAGAAGCAATTCACTCCTCTCCGTAACTAACCCAACCCAAGAGGTTAAAGAGCTCTCCATTATCATCCCTGAAATTTTTTTAAAGGTCAAATAATTCTCCATTCTCTCTGTGCATATTCTTTGTAAAAGGGTTCCTAACTAAAAGTGATCAACTTGCTTCCAATATTATAGAGTTCCAATTATTGAAGAAGCATCTCATTCCTCTCTGTAATTAACCCAGGAGGATAAATAACTCTCCATTTTCATCTCAAAAAGTTTTTGAAAGGCTAAATAACTCTCTATTCTCTCTGTGCGTATTGTTTGTAAAAGGCTTCCTAACTAAAGTGATCAACTTGCTTCAGTTATTCCAAAGCTCCAATTATTGAAAAAGAAACTAGACACTCCTCTCTGTAATTAATCCACGAGGCTCTTGGATCCACTATGCAACGATCAAACCTTGGATCTGCAACGCATAATGAAACTATGCACAACACAATGACAAAATACTGAGCGCCACAAGCTTCATCTATGGACTCTCAGGACTTGTCACACACTTCATAGACTACATGAAATGCTGCACGCTGTAATATAAAACACTTTCAAGAATAATTTATAAATGCGGAATAAAAAACTGCTCTGCTTAGCACATAAACTAAAAAATATGAATTACTTGATATTAATAAACTTCAGTGCAGTGTGCACGGTTACAAAATACAATACTAAGATGAGCTGTGGCTCCAATGGCTTATTCTACTGACTTTACAAACACATAGATTGTGCTCAGACTTCTTCAACTCTTCAGTTTTTGTTGTTCCTCTCTAATGTTCTCTCTCTGCCTCTCCTCTGCATTCGCTGCACTCATATAAAGATTCAGACTTATATGGACTCTAATTGAGATTTCTGATAGTAGATAAGACTGACTCACATTGAAGACAACCATTAATTCGACAACTCTTCAACCACTTAAATGAACTCGAGATAGATAAGGATCGAATCCATTTATAACTTCTCTGCATGCCGATTGATTTAGAGTGATTTTGAGTAAACATATGACTTTGCACTTGCAGACTCTAACTGAATGAAAAATCGATTGACTAACAAAGCTACTGACAATATAACTGACAAACAAATCGATGAAGACGTGAAGATTTCACTGACTTGTAATTACTATTTCCAACACTCCCCCTTAATTATAAGTAGGTGGGATTACAAAATAAAATTACATCAAAAATTTTGAATTTTCATTTACTGTCATTCATCTGTTATTACACAGACTCCCAGACTACTGCGCAGATGATGAAATGCATCTCTTACTAAATCCTTTGTGAAAATGTCTGCGACTTGTTCTTTTGACCTACAAAACTCTAAACAAATCTCTTTGTTATCCACCAATTCTATGATAAAGTGATACCTTGTATCAATATGCTTGGTTTTCTTGTGAAACACATGATTATTTGATAACATGATGGTTGAATTGTTGTCACAAAATAACTGTGACATACTTTGCTTCTCTTGAAGAAAGAGTTACTATGGGTTGCTTCCTTGATGTCCATGATACCATACCTGTTCCAAAATGAAATGTGTACCCAAAGGTACTTTTCTTATCATCTATGTTGCCTCCACAATCATTGTTAGTGTATTCAATGAGTTTGAAATATTTTGAAGTGGAGTACTTTATGCAAAAATATTTTGTTCCATTCACATATCTCAAGATTCTCTTTCCTACCTTCCAATGTGATTCTTTTGGAGTTTCCATGAAACTTGAAATTAGGCTCACTCCATACATAATATCAGTTATTTTCACTGTGAGATACATAAGACCACCTATTAGTCTTTTAAACAATGTGGGATCCACTTTGGACCCTTTATATTCCTTTCTTAACTTCAATCCTGTTATGACAAGTGTTGGTGTTGCTTTTGAATTCATCATATTGAATCTTTTCAAATTTTCATGCGCATATTTAGACTGTGAGATAAATATGTCAGATTTGGACTGGTGCACTTCAATTCCCAAAAAATATCTCATAAGCCCTAAATCAGTCATTTCAACTTCATCGTGCATGATTGACTTGAATATGCCAAAATCACATGTAAATATCAAATCATCCACATATAAACAAACACTTAACATATTGCCTTGCTGATTTGCTTTGATGTACAATGTTGGCTCACTTTCACTTCTCTGAAATCCATTATGTGTGAGATAGGAATCTATACGACTATACCAAGCTCTGAGAGCTTTCTTTAATCCATACAATTCTTTCTTCAATATGTACACCTTATCTTCTTGTCTTGGAACCTCATAACCTTGTGGTTGTTCCACATATACTTCTTCTTCTAAGTGTCCGTTCATAAATTCTAACTTTACATCCATCTGATAAAATGGCCACTTGTACTGCGCGACAATGGCTAACACAGTTATGACCGTGTCCATGTGTGCAACTGGTGCAAATGTTTCATTGAAATCAATTCCAGGTTGTTGTGTAAAGCCTCTTGCAACTAACCTTTCCTTGTGCTTCTGCACATTTATTTTTGCATCTTGCTTGGTTTTATAAATCCACTTGACACTTATCACATCTTTGTCTTCATCTACATCTACCAATTTCCATGTCTAATTGTTCTCTATGCATTTGATTTCTTCATCCATGGCTTGTGCCCTTACATAATCTTTGTCAACTTTTTCAAAATTTAATGGATCATCTATTTGTGAAAACAAAGAAAAAAATGAAAATGAATTTGTTGTGTTTTCATTATAGATGTCACACAAACTTCTTGTCTTCCTTGGTAACAAACTTGCTAAAGTTGGATTTGGAGATGTAGAACTACTCAGACTGCTTGTTGGTGTTTGTTGCGCTCTAGGTGTAGATTACGCACCTGATGTTCTTACTGGAGTGTTATGCATGGTGAATTGCGTTGCAATGCTAGGTGTAGAAGGGATTGCACACTGACCTGTGCATGGTGTTTGAAACACCTCTTCTTCTTCTTCTATTTCATCATGCACAATAACATTAATGATCTTAACTATATTTTCTACACTCTCATCCCATGCTTCATTATCCACGAACTGAACATCGCGACTGATTATGAATTTTCTTGCAACAAGGTCATACAATTTGCATGCTTTTGTTTCTTCAGAATACCCAACAAATATACATTTCTTTTCTTTTTTTTCCAACTTCCTTCTTAGCTCTCCTGGAACATGTGAATATGCGACGCAACCAAAAACTTTTAAGTGCGCCACATTATGCTTCAATCCTGTCTAGGCTTCTTGATGAACTCTATTTTTCACACTCTTTGTCGGACATCTGTTCAAGATGTATACTGCAGTTGCTACTGCCTCAACCCAATACTCATTTGACATATGTTTGGCTACCAACATAGTGCGTGCTATATCCATGATGGTTCTGTTCTTTCTCTCCGCGAAACCATTTTGCTGTGGTGTATATCACGTTGTAAATTTCTTGTAGATGCCATGAACTTTACAAAAGTTATGAAATTCTCTTGAAATGTATTCTCCTCTTCTCTAAGTTCTTAGACACTTGATGTAATAACCACTTTGCTTCTCCACAAGTGATTTAAACTGCTGAAAACAACCCAATGCATCAGATTTATGCTTTAAGAAATAAATCCATGTCTTTCTTGAGAAATCATCAATGAATGTTAGAAAATAAGCACTGCCTCCTATAGATGGAGTTTGCATTGGTCCACAAATGTCTGAATGTACAATTTCCAGTGGAGCTTTTGCTCTGTAAGACTTGCCAACTGGAAATGATTCTCTGTGTTGCTTGCCAAATATGCATCCTTCACATATCCTTTCTGGTTTTTCAATCAATGGAAAACCTTTTACCATATCCTTTGTGTGTAGCAGCTTCAGACCTCCAAGGTTCAAATGTCCAAATCTGAAATTCCATAACCAAGAATCATCTTGTATTTCATATTGGAATGTTGTCTTCATCTTGGTGCCATTTTCTCCTTTCTTAATACTGCACACACTATTTTCTTCATTAGAACTACGCACACTTTCTGCTGTAAATGCAGTGTCTAACTACACACTTTTTCCTTTACCAATAGATAGTGTTGTATTCTTCTTCTTGGTTGCCTTCAATGTCAACGAGAACATTCTGTTACTTGTCATTTGGATTCTTGCAATGAGATGATTGTGTGGTCTTTTGTCCATAATCACACAGTGATTATCTTCCATGTGGATTCTTTATCCTTTCTGTAATAGTTGTCCTATTCTCATTAGATTATGCTTCAGACCAGAAACATAATATACATCAGACATAACTTTACGTTCTCCTTGCTTAGTTAAAATTTTTATACTACCTTTGCCTAAGACAATGAGTTGGATGTCTGTTCCAAGTGTAACCTTGGTTTGGAATGACTCATCCAAACTAGAAAACAATTCTATGTTTCCTATCATGTGGTTACTATAGCCTGAATCTAAATACCATATGTCACAAGGACTTTCTTGAGCAACATTACATTCAACTGGTGAGACTATAGGCATTTCTACAATGCGCTCCATAAACATAGGGCGAGTTTGGTTATTTGCTAATCTTGACTTTTCTTGTTCTGATTATACTGTCTCTTTCTGCACTCATATGCATAATGTCCATACTTTTTACAGTAATGACACTAAATCTTTGATTTGTCAGTTCTTTGACAGCTTGGTTGATTGGTATTTGGGTTTTGACTCTTCCACCAGTATTTCCAGGACTGCTATTGCATCCACCTTTGACATTACTTTTCCTCTGCTTCTAGAGTTAGCTCCCCCCCTTCCTTTTCCACGACTTATAGATGACTGTCCAAAAAATGCATTTTCTAATGACACACTTGACCTATTCAATTTGTGTTCATGATTAATGAGGGAAGCTTGCAGTTCATTTAGACTAAACTAACTCAAGTCTTTTCTCTCTTCTAGACTCACAACAAGGGTATGAAATTTATGGGGAAGACTTCTAAGTACCTTCTCAACAAATTTTTTGTCTCCCATGGTTTTAACATGAGACTTAATCTGATGTATCAGACCAATGACATGGGTATAAAATGAATCTATTGTATTTGTATCTTTCATTGACAAAGTTTCAAAATCTCTTCTTAGAATTTGTAGTCTTGAAGTATTTACTTTGTCCATACCTTGATAAGAGGTTTGTAATATGTCCCATGCCTCCTTGGCTTGCTTTGTTGATGCAACTCTTGGAAGTATGCTCTCATGCATGGCTTGATGTATGTAAAACAACGCCTTTCCATCCTTCTTTCTTTGATCTTTCAAGACATCGTTCTCAGCTTGTGTGAGGGAATTGTATGATGTCTGATCTACTGGTTCCACATAGCCATTCTCGACTATCTCCCATACATATTGACCTCGGAACAATGCCTTCATGGTCAATGACCACATCTCATAATTCTTGTCTGTAAAAGTGGGAGGTTGCAGATTTGAGGTAGAAGCAATATTTTACTTTTCAACAGAGTTTCTGCACTTGAACTTGTTCTAATAGAACCCGCTCTGATACCAGATCTTGGATCCACTACGCAATGATCAAACTTTGGATCCACAACGCACAATGAAACTTTGCGCAACACCGTGACAAAATACTGCATGCTACAAGCTTCGTCTTTGAAATCTCAGGACTTGTCGTACAATTCACAGACTACACGAAATGCTGGGCGCTGTGATATAAAACGCTTTCAAGAACAATTTATAAATACGGAATAACAAACTACTATGCTTAGCACATAAAATCAGAAATACAAATTACTTGATACTAATAAACTTCAACGCAATGCGCTTGATATTAATAAATGGCTTCTTCTACTGACTTTACAAACATAGAGCTTGTGCTCAGACTTCTTCAACTCTTCAGTTGTTGTTGTTCCTCTCTACTATTCTCTCTCTACCTCTCCTCTGCATTCGTTGTGCTCATCTAAAGACTCAGACTTCCTATAGTAGCTAAGACTGACTCACATTGAAGACGACTGTTAATTTGACTGACTCTTCAACCACTTAACTGAACTCGATAAGGATAAGGATCGGCTCCATTTATAGCTTCTTTGCATTCTGGCTGATTTAGACTGAGTTTGAGTAAACGTGTGACTTTGCACTTGCAGACTGTCAGACTGACTGACAAAACTACTGACAAAATGACTGACAAACAAATCGACAGAGACGTGAAGATCTCACTGACTTGTAATTATTGTTTCAAACAAAGGCTAAAGAACCCCAGTATCATCTCTGAAAGTTCTTAAAAGGCTAAATAATTCTTCATTCTCTCTGTGCATATTGTTTTTTAAAGGATTCCTAACTAAAAGTGATCAACTTGCTTCAATTATTCCAGAGTTCCCATTATTGAAGAAGAAGCCCAGTCCTCTCTGTAATAAACGGAAGAGGCTAAAGAACTCTCCATTTTCATCCCTGAAAGTTTTAAAATCATCTGCCAGGAATGTTGTTTGCATTCAACAACATGAAAGAAATCTCAAGATTCTAAGGCCAATGACTGTATCATCGACGTCAGCGACAGGATTGCTCTTCGCCCATCAAATGCCAGTTTATGTTACAATATATTCTAGAATATTAATATAATTTTTGTTGTTTTTATTAAAAAAAATATTGATAGAGGACATCACCTTCTTTGTTATTTTTGGAGGAAGGATATGCAAAATAAACTGAACTCATTAAAATGGTGAAAGTTTATTGCCATATGATTCAAATTTAGAATCCCTACAGAGATTAAAAAATGTTAGAAGGTATCATCAAAATTTATAATGATTTGAAAATGAATTTGTGCAGGCCGATTACCATTGTCAAATTGTCCAAAGGCCAAGAATTGAAGATTCGCTGCTTAGCGAGGAAAGGAGTGGGGAAGGACCATGCAAAGTGGTCAGCCGCTGCAACAGTCAGCTTTCTTGCAATGCCTGACATTCATATTAATCGTGAGCTTGCAGATACATTAACCCTTGAGCAAATACAGGAATTTGTGGATAGCAGTCCTACTTCAGTTTTTCGTATTGACCCCAACACTGAACAGGTGGGTGAACTCCCATGTCACATTTGGTTCTTCTTTTTTTAAAAGTTCTTTCTATTCTTCCAGTTTTAAATACCCAGATTATCATTTTCTAAAAGTTCTTTCTTTTCTTCCCATTTTAAATACCCAGATTATCACTACAGTCGACCACACCAAACTGAAACTCCAAATAATAGCTGAAGTTGTTACATTGGCTTTATTATGAATATGGTGAAAATACATATAGTTTGTGTTTATGTGGTGAGAGTTGAGTTTTTGAAATATCTACATTGTGTATTTTCAATTTAAGTTTCGAATCTATAACAAGATCCATTGCCAAGACAAAATTAATATAATTTATTTTTTATGTGGCCATGTCTCCCAAAAAGGTGTGGTCTACTTGTTTTACGAAATGGTTCTCTTTTGTCAGTGCATGAAATCATTATTTTTTGTTGTTTAAAATTTATTTCTGAATATAGAAATGGATTTAGCATGATGAAAAACTTCTGGAGCACTCAGATTATACAGAAATAATCATTCAAATCTGCGGATTTAACAATTTTCTTTTAGAATTCAGGCAAATGTTCCCGGAAAAAAAATGTTCAACCATGACCATTTTATTAGATCAAAATTTCATGTTCACTCCAAAATCTATGATCAAATCACTTTTTCATTTTTTTTTAAGAAAAAATAGTTTCCTTGATATTCAATTGAATCAAAGGAAACTTTCCATTACATATAGGCTCGAAGTCATTACAACAATACACTTATTCATGTAATTTTTTATGAGAATTGAACTCGGATGAGAAAGATAACAATCATTCTTGACAACCACAACCATCCAAACTATACCCAATTGACATGATCAAATCACTTTATTTATTTACTTTTTCTTATTATAGTATATAATTCCGTTTTTCTTACTTATCATATCCATCCTTTGTTTTCTTTATTTTTTAATTCAATCAAACTAAAAATAAATAATTTTTGTTTTCTAATTTTTGAATAGTTAGAGGTGGAGAATGCTGAAGCTTACACCTACGATGAAGAGGTTTTGAAGAAGGCAGAGGCCATGGGTGTGCCAGGGCTCGTTAGCATTGTTGCTAAGGAAGATCATTTTGTTTTCAGTATTGAAACAACAGGTGTAATTACAGCCACTGAGTTGGTTTTAAATGCTATTACTATTTTGAGGCAAAAGCTTGATAACGTGCGACCTCCAATGGAGGATGACGAACAATTTGGTGAACTCAATGCTCATATAAGTGGCTACGCCTTCAATTGAACTGAATTAATTTAGTTGTTTTTAATTATTATATGAATAATAACAGGTTTGAATTTGAAAAACTTCTTACTTGTGGATGCAAGTACAACGTGTGAAAGGTAATTGGTTAGTTCTACAGTTTCTTACTTGTGAATGCAAATACTACGTGTAAAAGGAAATTAGTTAGTTTTCTACAATGGGCATAGTAAGTGGTCACAGACAGCAATATCATGTAATTTACTTACTGTTTAACATTGTATATGAGTTTTTTTAAGAACTTTATTATACATTATTCTTTGAAAATTGTATGTTTAAATTTATTTTTTATTTTTCGAAGAATTGAAATGGATAAAAACATATTAAAGAAAGTTGTGGCTGCATTGTATACTAAATTAATACAATTCAAGTGAGCGTTTAATTCTGAAACTTGAAAAAACAATTGTCGATAACTTGTCTTGATTTTACAATTTTCTTATAAAAGAAAAACAAAAAAAACCTATTGTCTTATTGTTATTGTTATAAATTTAAAAAAACTGTCATAACAATGGAAATTTTGTCCATTGTGGACGTTTTGCTTGTTGCTTTGGTCTCTATATCAATTTCTTCAATTGCCATGTTCCCCTGTTCCCCTCAACTTGATGGACATTATCTTCCTCCATTGCTTCAACTTTGGGAGAGCCTATTAAAGTTTCTGGGCTTTTGACAGAGTCTGGAATCCGCTGTGCAAACATGTTATGCTCAGATGTCAGTGTTTCAATTTGATTGTTTTGAGCTGCCACTCTCACTTCTAGATCTGCATTTTTTTCCTTTAATGCTTGAAATTAGGCATACATACTGTCGTTGAGTTGAGAGATTGTTGTCTAGAGTTCCTTCATCTTACAGGCCAGTCTCCTAATAGTTCTTCGAAATTCTGCAATGTCACATAGGTCGCTGGAGGTGACATTGGTCGTCCATAATGAGAACTGGAATGTCCTTAAGAGAACAGCGGGGACACCAATGTGAGTAGACGACTAAATCCCAAGACTCCTCAGCTTCCCAATACCGACCTAAGACCAAATGGATCAAGGTGCACTACCCCCTCCACCAACTTGCAATCACCATAGAAGAGAGGAAATATACCAACATCAAGAATCATGCTAGCCTCTTGAAGTTCGTATCCAATATTTGAATTGGACCTCTACAGGTGTCCACACTCCCTGGGAAGAATTGCGAAACACTGAG